>CANYBF011266770.1:0-11772 GCA_948192965.1 Dalechampia spathulata | reverse complement strand
TATATATATATATATTAATTTTTATAAAATAATAAATATTATCACTAATTTAATATGATATATTTGATTCACATGATAAATAGTAATTTCGCTAAGTGCGATTGGAGGGACCATTCCCTAACACACAATGATTCTCATCAAAGTATGAATAAGAAATTTCAATCCCCAACAAAGGCTGCGAGCATTCGACTTTTTGGAATTTTCCTTTTTCTATATATACATATACATATACATATATTTAATTATTAATTTATTTTGATATATATTTGTTCATTTCTTTAAATACATCCGATCTTACTATTTAAACTTGATTATTTATCTAATTAAACACTTATAAAATATTACACTGATTTTCTCAATATCTAAAAGTAACCATTAAAAAGAAATAAAATAATAATAATAATGAAATGGGTTGTCTGAATTTTTTTCAAATGATTGAGTCTAAGTGTATTTTTTCAATTTTCATAATTAAAAGTAATCAAAAAAATTATGCCTGAATGCATTACCCACGTAACAGGACTTTATAATAGTCAATTATGTCTGAATGCTTCAATTCGTCATTTCTCTAGATAGTGAGATGTTATTAGTTATAAGCCAATCTTAGATTATTCATATTAACGTCATGCTTTACGTTATTCTCATTTCGGTGATATTAATACTTTATTTCTTTTAAGAAAAATAATAAGATTAAATATTAATTTAATTCGTTATTTTATTTCTCCAACTCATCCGTGAAATAATTGTAATAATATTTATTTAAAATAATCTATACATATTATACATTCAATAAAATCTAAAAGATTACAGTTGATTGATATACTAATGAATTACAAGGAATGAAAATATATACCGAAAAAGACTAACATAAGACAAAATCGTGATAAACACAAAGACTAACTAGCAACAATCCTTCAAGGATAAGACATAACAAAGCTGATCTCTATCATTCACCAACAATTACAATGTAAAGCTTGGATTGCATCTTAAGAAATCACATACCCGTGGTGTCCTTAGTGAATATATCGACCAACTGACAGTCAACAGAAATATGACGAACCCAAACTAGTCCTTCTCGAACTTTATCTTGCACAAAATGAAGATCTATTTCTAAATGTTTAGTTCAAGCATGGTTGATAGGATTACGAGCTAAATAAGTTGCAAACATATTGTCATAATGCAATTCAATGGGTAACCGAATAAGATGAGCAAGTTCAAACATTACACAATTCAACAATAATAGAAGCTAAGGCACGATACTCAGATTCCGCAATACTACAAGAGACAGTATGCTGTTTCTTAGAGCTCCAAGAAACTAGACTATGGCCCAAAAAGATGCAATAACCAGTAGTTTACCAATGAGTCAGTGGACAACTACCCCAGTGCGCGTCACTGTAGGCAACAAAACTAATGAAGGGACTATCATAAAGCTAAAGACCATATGTAAGAGTCCCCTTTATGTTGGGAAACGAACAAAATTCAATAACAATATTTTTAAGAAATATTTAGAAAATTATTCTGCCAAAATTCTACTAAGAAAATTCCCAGATTCACTGGAGGGGTCACAAACGGTCCCACTTAAAACCCAGGAGTCTTGCCAGAATTAATTTAATTATTTATAGCAAAATAACTAACAAAATATAACCAAATAAAGCTATTAAATAGGGGAGAAAAATAAATACCAAGAAAAAAAAACACCAGAAATTTTAACGAGGTTCGGCTAATTTTGCCTACGTCCTCGGACACTCCCACTTTAATATTTCTTGTAAAATATTACAAGAAGGAAAGAGATAAGACCAAGTTACAAATTGGAAGACTTGGAATGGGATATCTAAACCTAAGGGGAGGGGTTTAATTTATAATACAAAACCCTCCCCACAATTTTCTTTTCCCCGATGTGGGATTCCTACACCCACTGTGCCAGCCCCCTTTTTTTTGACTAACAAGCTCAACTAGTCACTACCTCTGAAGTGGCTTAGGAGCATAGTTGGACATGACAGGAGAAAATATTAATACGTTCGTCTATCACGTCCTAAAATTACATAAATAAAATACAAATATCAAATGTCTATTTTGTCCCTAAGTATAAAAATTTGAACCCTTGACACCTTTGGGCGGTGTGCTTCATTAGGAGGCTCAAGGCTGGCCTTATATTTCTACCTAGTGTAGTTTAGATACAAGCCCAATAAATATTTTGCTATTGAAAAGTAGAGTTAAAACCCAAAAAAGCCAGCACAATGTTTGAATTAGGGTTAGATAATAACTTATTCCTTCTAGAAAATAAATGAGTGGTTTGTTGTAGAAAAAGGAAAGGATGATAGCAAATGTTGATCTGCAAGGAAAAAAAATCAAATCACAAAGTGCCAATCTATTAGTAAAAAATCAAATCCATAAGTTCTCATGTATAAGAGAAACAAAGTTAACCAATCAAAGCAAGAGAATAAGTGTGAAGATGAGGAGTTGTAATAAGAGTGAAGATGAGGAGTTTTCTTTTGACATGGATGATGATCATATTGTTGATCATTGTGTTCTTTATGTTTGTGATGCTTTTTATTTGCTTTTTAATGTTGAATTGAATATTTAAGTTGTTGTCATTTGGTTTTAAATATTGTTTTGCTTGTTTATTATGCTAGATAATGCTTGAAACTATTTTAAATTTTATTTTTCCCCTTGCACCTAACCTCGCTAAGGTGCACACCACATTGCCACTAGGCTCCAAGACTCCTTGCGTTTATAGCCTTTCTAAACATTGATCCTTACCTATTACTTGTTTTCCATTTATACATTACATTGCACCCTTTCCTTAAATGAGGATTTACATTCCATCTACCATTGAATTGTAGCTAAAATATTGCTAAAAAAGGAATATTTCAGCAACTTCAACAATTTTTCATCATTTTTATTTTAGAACTGGAGCTTAAATCAACTACTGTTTTTTTTCCATTTCCTCTTTTTTGAGTTGCGATGCAAATCCTCAAAGGTGCGAAGGCAAAGTATATCCTTGGTGTGATGACTTATGACATCTTTTAGATACTTTTTTCCATTTTATCTATTGGTTGATGGTGCTGCTTATGAAAAATTGAGACTTGTTTATTTGTTCAATTGTTTTCTTGGATGCTATCATTGCTTCAACTTTCTTCCTATTTCAATTTTCAACAATTTCATGTGATGAACTATATTGAGAGTCTATAGTTGACTAATATTTTGTGTTTCTGCAGAGGACTCGAGTGCTAATGGTGCCGATGGTAGTGAAAACCCACAAAACTTCATGAAGGAGCTCCTATATTTTATTCTTCCTTTAATGTTCTTTGACCTTTTATATGTTGATCATCAAGGGCAGAAGCAGGTTGGAGTTTTTGCAACATTCATTCAGAAAATTGCTTTCTTGTTTTGTATGGATACCTGTTACATAGTATATTCCACGAAGTCTTAATTTTTTGAATGGCTAATCCCTTCCATCTAAATCTTTTTCCATGCTTCAGGAGCTACTACAGCTTGCTTCTTATTGTGCCTTAGTATATTGTAGCTCTAATATTGATGAATTATGAGGTTAAATTTTTAAGCAGTCAAGCTTCTTCACTCTTTGTTACATATTCGTATAAGTTCATTAGTGTCAAATTTCAATGATCTGGCCTATGGTAAAAAGTTATGCAACCATGCATTGGGCACCTTCTTCAAAGAGAATTGGCAACTTGACTATGTCATCTCTATGATATCCTGCAAGGAGGTAGTTGGTGATGCTGTAGTTTATTGACTGGTTTGTGAAATGATGGTTATTTTTTTCTTCTTCAATTTAAGTCATTTAAAGTGTTTCTGTTTATTTGTTCTTTCACATATGTTGGTGTTGGATATGTATAGAAAAATTTTTATGTATGAACTATCAGTCGATGATCTGTTTCTTTTATTTTCTATACAACATTCCAAAGAATTTAAACTAACTTATTTATGAGCCCATTGCTGGCTCTGTCATCTCATGCTTCTTGCCTTTCTTTAAGAAACATATTTCTTCTGAAACATCCTTTACCACATACAAAGTATGGTTTTATTCTACTGAATTGCTCTTTTCTTAACATTGTCTTTTCCATGTCTAAGTTGTTTGATATTTCCTTATCCAAGTTGTTGTACATGTTCGCCAGATTAGCTTCCAAGAGTTCAAAACCAAGCTACTTGAACTTGGCCTGGTGGATCGTATTGTTGTTTCAAATAAATCAGTTGCAAGGGTTTATGTGAGGAGCTCAGCGAAGAGTGGGAATCAAACTAATGATGATGTCATTCAAGTTCCTGATAGTGGCAACCCTGGTAGAAGAAATCTCAGCAATTACAAATACTATTTTACTATTGGAAGTGTTGAATCTTTTGAGGAGAAGCTAGAGGAGGCACAGGAAGCATTGGGAATAGATCCCCATGATTATGTTCCTGTAACTTATGAAAATGAAGTGAATTGGTTTCAAGAGTTGATGAAGTATGCTCCAACTATTTTACTAGGAAGCCTTTGGTTTGCACGGAAAAGAATGCAGAGTGGCCTCGGTGTTGGTGCTTCTGGTGGACAAGGGGGCCGTGGAATATTTAACATGGGAAAGGCACACTACACCAAAATAGATAAGAATACCAAAAATAAGGTTAAGCAGGACTCATTATTTTCTTGTCGACATAAGTCATAAGAATACAACAAATGCTTTTAGAACTCCGTTCTAATTTCGATATTATGCATGGTCTAATCTAGAATACATTGTACTGGACACAAGGAATGATTAAAGTATCTTTTCCCTGCCTTGAGTAGTTGTCTCATTACTAGGGGAGAGCACTTCAATTTCTGTTCATCTTGTGGACTAAAATTTTTTGGTTCACAAAATAGACCGAACCCATTAAGGGTCGGTTTCAAAATTTTCTAGCCAAACTGAAGTCGATTCTGTAAGGTTTTTAGCCTATTTGTCAGTTATTTCATTTTTGAACTGAAAATTTTGGTTTTCCTAAACTGAAACAAACCAAATATTTTTGGATTTCAAACCAAACTGAAGCAGTCGGTCTGGTTCCTTTTTTTGTGGTTTGCTCTCTCCTACTCATTACTGATGTGACATGCCCTGGCTTTATATCTTTTGATACTAAATAATGTGTTATAATTGCAAGATTAGCATCATAATATTTATGATGATGGTTTATCTGGTGGTTAGGTGTTCTTTAAAGATGTTGCTGGATGTGATGAGGCAAAACAAGAAATTATGGAGTTTGTGCATTTCCTCAAGAATCCGAAGAAATATGAGGAGTTGGGAGCTAAAATTCCAAAAGGTGCCCTTCTCGTAGGACCTCCTGGTACTGGAAAGACACTTCTTGCAAAGGCAACTGCTGGTGAATCTGGTGTTCCCTTTCTGTCAATGTCTGGATCAGATTTTATAGAAATGTTCGTTGGAGTTGGGCCATCCAGGGTCAGAAGCTTATTTCAGGAGGCAAGACGGTGTGCACCTAGTATTGTGTTCATTGATGAAATAGATGCTATTGGTCAAGCAAGGGGGCGTGGAGGCTTTTCAGGTGGCAATATTGAGCGTGAAAGCACTCTCAATCAGTTACTTGTAGAAATGGATGGATTTGGCACCACCTCAGGAGTAGTTGTACTAGCCGGTACAAATAGGCCTGATGTCTTAGATAAAGCTCTAGTGAGGCCTGGTCGGTTTGATCGTCAAATTGCAATCAATAAACCTGACATCAAAGGCCGTGATCAAATCTTCCATATATATCTGAAAAAGCTAAAACTTGATAATGACCCTTCCTTTTACTCTCAGCGTCTTGCTGCGCTAACTCCTGGATTTGCTGGAGCTGACATTGCAAATGTTTGCAATGAGGCTGCCTTAATTGCTGCAAGGAATGAGAGTGCACAAATAGCAGTAGAACATTTTGAGGCAGCTATCGACAGAGTAATTGGTGGCTTGGAGAAAAGGAATAAGGTATCTTGTTCCATGGTATTTCCAATTTAGTAGTAGTTTGCTGTATAATGTTGTCTCTACTCACCTTCCATGGTCTTCATTTATTTATTGAAGCTGCATCAAAGAAAAACTAATTTCAAGTTAAATTAATTTATTCTTTTATATCATGTTTTTACATAGTTACAATAATAGGGAAGCAATGCAGATAATATGAACTTCAGACCATATTAAATGCAACAAGGGATCAACTTTTGCTTATGTTTTTAGTGTTGTTGGTTAATAATTTTAATTGTAAAATGCAGAAAAAGAATTATTGTCTTTCACTTATCATGTGAGTTTCATTCTCAATAAAATTTAGTCATATATAGAGTTTCTATGTTGATTTTCTTGGCTTTTCTTTATGTAATCATTTGGATTAGTGATGATTAATATGTTTGGTCCCATGTTTTTACTAACTATTGTGCAGGGTTCTAGTTTTGAATTCTTCCTGCCAATATAAGATGCATTTTAAGCAAGTTGCATCATCAGTTTTTGGAGTATTCATTTTAACAAACCAAAGTCTTTTCTCAGAATTGTAAGAATATGGAAGAACATGAAAGTTAGAGATGATATTCTTCCTAATTAGAGGTTTAACATTTTCCTATTTTGTTATGAGTAGGAAGTTTATTTTAAGTTTGGTACCTTACTGATAGAATTTCCCATCATACTCTTAGTTATCTTATTAAGTAGGAAATATATCTGCAGTAGGATTTCCTGTTTTATTTTATTAGATTTGATATGGTTCCCTATTTCATTAGGTTGTATTCCTCTATGTATTTGAGAGGCAACATTATAAAATAAAAGAAGTGGAAAATTATAAGTCAAGTCTTTGATTTTGTGATCAAGAATTTTTCTCATAAATTAAACTGAGGTTTGCAGGGGTTCCATCTGACAAGTCTTCGATTCAGTTCATCCTTGCAAAGATCTGAGACCATAATAATGTAGTTGTCACCGTGTTTTCTAATTTAGGGTCAAAGTGCATCATTTTTTTCTTCTTCCTGCTAGTCATTACTTTCATTAAGCTATTTATTTATTACATGTTTTTAAGAAGTGAAGTTAATCTTATTTATTGTTCTCTTTCCATAGGTTATTAGCAAACTTGAAAGGCGGACTGTTGCTTATCATGAATCTGGTCATGCTGTCACTGGTTGGTTCTTGGAACATGCAGAACCGTTTCTTAAGGTCACAATTGTTCCACGTGGTACTGCAGCTTTAGGGTTTGCTCAATATGTTCCCAGTGAAAATCTCTTGATGACGAAGGAGCAACTCTTTGATATGACATGCATGACACTTGGTGGTCGAGCTGCTGAGCAGGTAACTCCTCCAGTCCTTTCCCTTTTGCTTTCATGGCTGGATAAATTAGTACTTCTGAAAACTCGTATCATGATGAGTTCTTATTGTACTCATGGAAGTAACTTGATATACATTGAGCTAGGTTTGACCGAGTATGAAACTATGAGATGGAGTGGGTTGTGCAAATCTTAATCAGGAAGTTGAAAAACTTCAGTTAATATTTGGAAAATCTCTTTTATGTTTACCTGTAATAAAACAAATGGTTATTCTCCAACAAAGCTTGGAATAATGACCTCATGTGCCATATGCCACTGCTGTTATTTATGCGACGATGTGTGGTAAGGTACTTAAATATTGAACGACTTTTGTATTACACCCACTGTTTTACGTGAAAGAGCTTGCCTCTACCAGAGTCCGTATCCTGATTTATACATAAGAATGCAGAGCATATTTCTGTCAGCGCATCAACATGGAATGCACATTCATATGATTTGCTATTTGTTTGAATCATTTAATATCTTCATTTTGATGTAACCTTGAATAGGTTTTGCTGGGGAAGATTTCGACTGGAGCGCAGAATGACTTGGAGAAAGTGACAAAGATGACGTATGCTCAGGTGGCAGTTTATGGTTTCAGTGACAAGGTGGGCCTTCTTTCCTTTCCGCAAAGGGATGGTGTGTTTGAGATGAGCAAGCCGTATAGTAGTAAGACAGGTGCGATAATAGACAATGAAGTTAGAGAATGGGTAACCAAGGCATATGACCGTACTCTTCAGTTGATAGAGGGACACAAGGAGCATGTGGCTCAGATCGCAGAGCTGTTGCTTGCGAAGGAAGTTCTTCATCACGATGACCTGGTTCGGGTTCTAGGTGAGCGTCCATTCAAATCGAGTGAGCCCACAAATTATGATAGGTTTAAGCAAGGATTTTAAGAAGACAAGAAGCAGCCTAAAGAAACAACAAAAGGTGGGACTATAGACGGGGGTGGATTATCAACTTTGCAACAGCAGGTTGTTCCAGCTTAGCAGTTTGACAAAACTTACTGCTTCTGTAAATGGGATGTGCACCAAGTTGATTTGTGAGTTCTACTTTACATTTAACCAAATGCCATTATACTTGGGCCAAGTTTTGCTCAAGTTTGATATACTTGATCTTAATAACTCACTGGATCATCATTCCTCTTAATTTTTTCATTAGATTTGAGTAATTATAGGAAAAAGTCTAACTATTTTCATTGTATATAATTATTGCATCCATATTGATAGCATAAATAAATTTAAATTGTATAAATAATAATATGTATTTTTTAATAATATTTTTTCAACTTTTAATAAAGTTTTAATATCATCAATTTTTTTTATTTTTCTAACTAAATATTATTATTATAATTTTTCCAACATTTTTACAATCAACACTATTTTTATATATACATAATAAATTATAATTTTATTAATTATTATAAAGTTTAAAATTCGTATAATATGGAGATGAAGATAATAATATTAACAAAATCTAATTATTTTATAAAATATAAATAATATTGATTATATTTAAAACAAGGAAAATAGAAATAGAATGATGATAAAATTGACTACAGAATTATATTTGTTGCTAAGTTGCTATGGATTTCATGACAAATGTATTCATAGCCAATCTGCTACGGATTTCATGGTACAAGTATATCGGTCGCTAATTTACTATGCCTTTCACAATAGTCATATCCATAGCCAATTTACTATGAATTTCGTGACGGAAACATATTCGTCCCTAATTTGCTACAAATTTTGTGACATACCGTAGCAAAAATTCATAGCAATCTTGTTAGTTTCTTGTAGTATAGAGCCCTTTTTATTCTTGGTAGATTTGATAAAAAGATTATTTATCTTTGTTAATATATTTGAATTATACCTAAAAAACATTATATTAAATTGAATTGAATATATGTAATAATAATTTTGAAATATGTATAACATAGTAAATTTCGTTCATTATCTTAATGTAGTAAATATTATTTATTTGAGTAAATGACTTATAGTTATTGTGTTTATCAGCTTCACGAATGTTTGGATTGATTTGAATAATAGTTATATTAGTATAAGTTAATTGGATTTCACCTAAAAGGATTTAAATATGTTAGAAACTATTTTGTTGTCATAAATAAATATGAATATTTTAAATATGTATAAAAGTTACCAGTATTGTTTTCTCTCTATTACTATTAAGCAGTTAATAAATAAGGAGCTATGACATTTTTTCTTTAATGGAGACATGGAGATATAACAGTTATTTGGAGCAGTTTTCTCATGAAGTGGATAAAATGGAAGTTGAACGACTTTTTGGCGGCAATCAATTAGAAAAAACAACACCTAAGATCAATTCTCTCAAATACAGAAATTTCTTTTGCTTTCATTGTAATTCCTTTAATGTTTTTATTAAAAATTAGGCTTGATCAATGCAATTCCTTCGTGATTACTTGTAGTTTTCTTCTACGTTGACATTTTCAATTACCATAATTCCTATCCTTTAGCTTATTTCCATTACATTGCTTAAAGCTTTTAATTGAGCTATTCACTACATCCAAGTGAATTGTTAAAGAAGCTTGGGAACCCAATAATCGTTAGTGCATTTATTGAGGATTCGATCCTCTAGCACTCTCGCAACCAATCTTACCAAATCAATGCCAAACAATTTTGGCATGCCCAGTGGGACTAGCATGACAATTGCTCCCAAAATTCATAGTGCTTTAGGCAAAGACATAGTAGGATCTTAGGATTCAAAAGAAGTTCTTGTTGTTGTAGGACCAGGACAAGAAGAGAATGTTCCCACTAATGTAGAGTAGTTTGATTAGGCTTCATCCCCAGGCAGGATCCATGCAAACGAACCCCTGGAGGCACCAATGTGGCTTCAGGAGATGAACCCTGTCACGTCCTTCGGCTGCGTAACATGCTCCCGTATAATGATTATTAACTTCCTAACCAAGAAAGTCAATAATTATCCTATAAAGGATTCCATACATTTTGTAAAATTTTTTTTATAAATAAATAACTTTCATGTAACCTCATATTAATCCAATACATTTATTGCTCCTAGGTTTTAATATAACATCATAAATAGATCATCACCTCATCAGAGTTATAATATACACACATTAATTATATTTGTATTTTTACATAACTTTAGGTTTGTCAAACTTCTTTATTTATTGCCAGAGTACTTATTTATATGGTTGCACAATAGTTTATAAAGATAGAAGTCTGAAGGAACTCAAATCATTTACCAATATTTTATTGGTAAGTCCAGCTGCTTCACTGATGATCCGGTTCTATGACTTTGCTTGGTCCTGCGTTTATCAATTGACAAACGTTGAGTATAAAACTCAATGGTGCTAGTGTAATAAGTATCACATATATGCAAAAAGATTTCTTAACATATCAACATAATATCATTTTACTCTTAATGATAGGTCATAAACATGGTTTCATTTACTATTCATAATTAATAATTCAGCCATAAATATGCTTATGCACATTTACCATTTCAACATAGCATTTACCATATTTATATGTCGTGCATCTTTATATGAGTATGCATTATGTCATGCAATCTCCCTCATTTCTGATCACATCATTAATATGCGCATTTACTGGGTCTTTCTTTAATGCCATTTTCAATGGTACCACAATCATACTCATATAATGTATATAACCCTTTCAATTCTTTCTTTATCAAAACTTTATTGCATGTATTCCCGTAAGAATTTAATCATTTATCCCAATATTAAACATTAAACATATTTCTCATATTAATAAATCTTCCTTATGTCACCATGATATGCTATGTCATGATTTATGATTAATGTATTATGAATGTCACGTTCGCACACACATAGTTTAGACATATCATAATTGCATTTTCGATCTGTGTTATTGATTGATTGAGTTGGTTATTTTAGTATTGCTAAATACATGATTAATTAAGTCAATGAATTAATATGCTGGATTATTTTAGTGTATGAGTTGATATGTTAAGTGAAGTGATTAATGATTAAAAGATTTTATTATGTTAACGATGAAGTGTTATTATTATTACTAATTAAGTTAATTAGTGAAAGTGCGATAATTGATGCAATTAGTTTAGTTAATGTTTTTGGCGAATTAATTAGTAAGATATATGTTATCTTATTTAAATTATTAAGGATTTAAATTATTCTATTTTATTTATCGATATTGATTAAATAAATTATGCTTAATTATTTTAATATATATATATATATATATATATTATCTTATTATTATTATTATTATAATTATTATTATAATTAGTATTAATTAAGTAAGTTAATTAATTAATTATAAGATTTGTAGTTATAGGAATTAAAAAGATTATTTATTTTTATTAATTAGTTAAATATTATATTAATTATTGTGACGTGCATATATACATTATTATATGATTAAGAGCTTATATTATTATTAATTTATGTTATTGATTTATGTTTACATAATTAGAGATTATTTTGTTAAATC
>CANYBF011266633.1:0-13076 GCA_948192965.1 Dalechampia spathulata | reverse complement strand
AAGCGAATCAAACATCCTTTCTACTCTCCTTTCTAAATTGTTTTACTAGTCTCTAAATGATTTAATTTTGTAATCTGGATTACTAACTTGATCTCTTGACTTGTATGGATAGTTTGGAGATCCTCTACACTTGGGGATTGAAAAGTTTGCTACAATTTTTCTGACGATCAAGAAAGAAGGAGATCAGCATTAATGTAAGTTTTACACATCCTCCTTAATTTTTCTCTTATGTGATGTGTTATTACATGGGGTTGCAAAGATCCATAAAATACTTGCTTTGAAAATTTTAAAATTCACCTTCCGTTGCTCAACAAGTGTTTTAATGAACCAATAATGATATCAATAGAGTTATGTTATCATATATTTAAGATTGTCATATTAAATTATGACTTAACAACAACTCATTTTCAGTAGAAACTAAATTAAGTTGCAAAATATAAACATAATGTAGATTATAACTTAAACGATAATAGAATTAATAAGTAGTGGATTAATTTTAAACTGTTTGGTAAATATCTATATACTTATTCATAGTGATAATAACTTGCTTTAAAGGAATAGTCCTTCATAAGAGGTTTGATATGAACTATTTCACATATTATTATTTAAGATACTAAAAGGAGATAAATAAAACATGCTCGATAAAGATATTATTAACTATTTTATTTTAAGTATAAAAAAATAAAAATAAGCAATATTTATTATTACGAATAAGATTATTCATGATATTATTAGAATAAAGTTGATTTAAAGGACTTTAAGATATGATTAAAGTTTATTATGATATGATAATATAGTAAATGATGATTGTTTTATAAATTAAAATAGAAAAGGATGATCAATGGTAGTAAAGATAGAATGACTTTAAATAAACTAAGTTATTATCAAGGGGAAAAGTAAGTAGTAAACTAGAAGAAACACATTAGAAATGACATTGATTTATTCAATGGTATATAATGATAAGAATGATAAAGGATGAATTTAATTACTAATAAAAGATTAATATTGATTTTGAAATAGGTAAATCAGTGGAAAATATTCATGAATCATCCAAGGATATTAGCAAAGGGAAGGATATACCAGGTTTATGCTAGAATGTTTGAAGTCCTCGATCATTTAATGATCAAAGAGGCAAAGGTTTGGTAATGCAATAGTATTACAACAAATTGAATTTAATTATGCATTATATATATATATATATATATCATGAACATAAAGCATTTAACATAAACATGACATGGTGAAATAAGGAGAAAAAGAATATGATGTGATGTGAGAAAAAGGCTAAATGAATATACTGGGCATAATGATATAAATTCCTACGGGAATAAAATAATATGTTATCATGATATGAAATAAACAGAATTGAAAAGCAAGATGTTAAATAAGCTCATATGTAAAGAATCAAAATTATGTTATAATGAAAGACCTAGTAAATGCACATTTAAATGATATGATGGAACAAGGAATAAGAGAGAGAATGCATAGCATAAATGCATTCTCATAAATACACATTGTTCATAATTCATGACATACGACATAATATGATATGAATTCATGATTAAATAATAAATCAACTTCACTTGAATATTTATTATGGTTGTAATTTCATCATATTTTAAGATAGTCATGCTAAATGATTCATACATATATGACATGATATACACATGAAATATATATATTGTTTGAAATGTATGACTTAATGATTTCTTGGCATCAACATTCATGAAATATAAAATGCCTTAAGTTTTACATACTATAACTAGCACCACTGAGTTTATAGTCGGCGTTTCTCAATTGATAAATGTAGGACTAAGCAAAGTCGCTGAACCAGAACGTTAGAAGCAGCAGCTGGGCATATCAACATTTTGTTGGTACATGGTTTAAGTTTTCCTTCAAAATTCTATCTTTATAAATTATCATACAACTACTTAAATAAGTACTCCGATAGTAAATAAAGTAAGTTTAGTAAAACTAAAGATATGTAAAATATTAATGTGTGTATATTATAACTTTGTTGACATAATTATGATGTTATAAACTAGGACAATAAATGGTTTGGATTAATACAAGTTTTCATGTTAGTTATTTATATAAAAAAAAATTAACGAAATGTATGGAATCCTTTGTAGAATAATTATTGACTTCCTTGGTTAGGAAGTTCATAATCATTCTACGGGAGCATGTTACACAGTCAAAAGTTGTGATATATATCAACAATTGTAATAATTTATAATATGATGATTGTGGACTTTAAGTCTAAGATCAAACCTAGGTTATGCATGATTTTACAAACCATTAAAAATTTGAAATAAGACTATTCTATTACAAATTTTTTATCTTAAAGTTGCTTTTGGTCACATCTTGCTCCTTTGCTCCTTTTGCCTCCTTTTGCATCTCCTTTACAACCTATGTAATCTAATTACAAATTTCAATAGTAGAAACCTAAGTTACATTTGAGGAGAGTAGAAGAGAAGAGAAGTTTAAAATAATTTAAGGAAAAGGGAGGACTCGCATGCCTTATTTACCAAAATGTATAAAATGATGCATATGCTCAATCACCATCATGCCTTATATTCATCCATGCATACATTCAAAATGCTTAAATGAATAATCTTCTCATAATGTCATTTTGATTTTCCATTTTAAAATTCAAACATACTTTGCCTTTTAAAGTAGTTAGTGGGCTTGCATTTGAAAACATATGGTTTTGCATGTTTCGAATTCTATTTGAATAAATTATTTATTAAATTAAATAATCATCCAAGTAGTAATATATTAATTATTTAATCACACTTTAAATATTAACATATCATTTAGAAGTCAAAAAGAAGTGAAAAAGTAGAAAACTAGTAAGACTCCTTACCATCCTCAAATTGCTCCATTTAAAATTTTTAATTCAAATAAAATACTTATTAATCTCAAAAATTAATAAAATTTCATTTTTAAAACCTTTAATGTATCTTAAAAAATAAAATACATGAATTAATAGAAAAACATGAGCAATTATGTTGAATAAGCTAAATGTTCTACAAATAGATTTCCTATATGAACATGAATTCCACAAAAATCACATCCAAATCAAATCATAATTCATTGAAATGCTCCATCATCAAGCTAACATGTTAACTAATTAATGCATTACATGTCCAACAATAAAACATGTAATAATCAAGCAAAAACATTAATAATAACATGAAAAATCCATTCAGCCTTATCAACAAAAGCATATGTAACATAAGAATTTTTATCTCATAAAAATTCCACATATGTATTTAGTTTATTTAAAAAAAACCAAGTTAATTAAATGAAGAATAAGAGGTTAAAATTTAATCTTAAATTCAAATAATAACCCTTTCAAATATGAAAATGTTGCAAGCCACAATCATTCAAAAAAACCAAAATTTAAGTATTTTATGCATAGATTACAACACCAAATCGCTCTAATACCAATGTTGGTTTATGAAAATGTGTTTGGTAGTAGAAGATGTGATTTTAAATTTTTTAAAACACATGATTTCATCGGATTTAGCAATCCCTTTCATAGAATACATCAAAAACAAGAAGATCATTAAAGAGGAGATCAAAAAACTTACTTTTATATAGATCTCCTTCTTTCTTGTTCATCAAAAAATTTATAGCAAACCTTTCAATCCAAAATATAGAGGATCTCTAAACTATCCACACAAAAAACAGGAATGATTGGTAATAAATATTACTTATTTTGTTTTTGAGACTAGTAAAACAAAATAAATAAGAATAGATGAAGAATAAGAATGAATTTGATTCTACTTCTTGATCTTCTATCAAAAGCCAAATTATTCTTCTTGTTCTTGAGCTTTGAATGGTTTGGAACAAATGGAGGAATGAGGTAGCTAAAATTCCTTGTTCTATAACTTAAAAATTGTATCAGATAACGTATAAAAACCTAATTGGGTTTTTAGGTTACTTAAGTCATATGCATGTGCATGTCACATGCTTCAGGCATGTGACTTGCATATGCATGAATTAAAATCCCTCTAGAAGTACATGATAATCATATGCTCTTTTGTTCTAACTTATAACACATGAATAAGTCATATGATACTCATATATGGACCAATTCACATCCAATCCCGTATATGACATGCATATAGAACATGTCATTTTAGATCACTTGTATCTTGAGTTCTATTTATCAAATTTAAGTGATATTGGTATCAATTTGAAGCTCTTTTAATGCTCTTTCAAGTAAACATGAACGATTCAAGTTATCTCATAACCATAAAACATTATTTCATCAACATCTATTTATGATTATCAATCCTCTTACTTTTAGTGTGTGACCTTTTGGGTTCTTAACTTGTTGGCAATATATGAATATATTATTAAACTCCATTTAATAACATCATATGTAAATTAAGAGCAATATTTAGTCACACATTGGTACTACCTAAATGTCAAGAGGTCATTAGTTTAACTACAACCTTTCATATCAAATTCCATACAATAAAATCCTTTCACCATCCACTATCTCATTTAGGTTTGAGTATGGATTAGTGTCAACTCAATCTATAATCAAGTGTGTTAAATAATGCCATAAATTTGATATTTCATGTATCATAATCTTTATTCCCCAAATGCCCTTATGAAACTTATTCATCAATAAGCATTCTACTCTTATCAGAGTTTCCTGAATACAAAATATTACATAAGTGAATGAGATAAAACTCCTACATTCAATCTGGGGTAGTGAATCCTTTATTGATAAATAAATACCTTCAATTACTTCACACTATATCCAACCTCTAAGTTATGAATGTCATCTAAGGAGGAATAAAACATAAGAGTCAAAACATAGTGATCCATAATTAAGATAACGTTGTTATCTCAAGTCTTAAGGATACTTGCACTACTGATATAAGTGCGATATATTTCACAAACATATATCAATCATCCATATGGAATCTCCCAGGCAAGGCCTCCAATGATTTAGTCCCAAACTACCCATCCACTTTTTCACTTTGGACAAATCTTATCATGATGAATGAGAATCATCCTAAAAAGGAAGTATAACATGTATTGACCTTAACCACATTAATAATATCCATTCTTATTGATACATTGATCAGGGATAATTTAGATATTGAACATTTGCATGCAATAAGAATCTCATTTCATAAACTATTTATGAATTCCCTTGGACTTTTCCAATATCTTAGAATTCATTGTTTAGTTAATAACCTTTCAAGTATACTGAAAAATGAATAATGCCTTTTATTGATAAATTATTCAATATTAAATTGCAATAAAACATGATTCTCTGGAGTGTACATTAACAAAAATAAGTTTATGATTCAATATTACAGTAGGAGGATTAAAAATTGAGTGTGATAATTACAAATTCAATAAGTTTTAATGTCAATGCTTGTAATCTTGTTTTAGTTCTTTCACACACTCTTTCATAAATAAATAAAGCAAAGCAATTAATTAAGTTATAAATCAAAAAGAAACTAAAATACATGAACATACAAGTTACAATCATTGACAACATTATTCAAAATTCTTTGAGCTTGCTTGCAATAATTGGAAAAAGATAAGTATAATTCAATTTTCATTATTTGTGGCTTATGTAAGATAATAAAAAAATTATTTTTCATCTAAAATTTGTAACCTATGTATAATGATAAAACAATTTAATTTTATTAAAAAGTTATGGCATATGTAAAACAATAAGACAATTTTACCAAGTCAAATTATAAGAAATTGCTAAATTTAAAAGTACAAGCAACCATTTAACAAGTAAAATTGTGCACAAATTTTACATCTAAAGATATATGTGTCATTGTAATATGAATAATTTACATTACATATATGTCTTTCAAATAAATTTTATTGACACTTGAAAGTTACATAATTTTTTTAAATAAAAGTCTATATATAATTTGTAAATTTTAGTTTCATATTTGAATCATTATAATTTTAATTAAATTAAAATATAGGAATGGAATAAGCTAAATGTCAAAAAAATTAGATTCACAGTTATTGATAATTTTTATTAGAATGATTAATCTCAATATAAATAATAAAATAAAAATAAACATTAATCTAAATAAAAAAACATATTTAATTTAATTTACATCAAATCATTCTGATTCATTTTCCAATTAATATTTGATTATTTACATATAAATATAAATAAATTTAGTAAATTAAATTAACATGACTTGAGTTTGTTTGAATATATTTATGTCTTATCTCAACATTAGAAAAAAAAACTAGTGTTTTCTACCGTATTGGTGAATATAATTGAAATGAAAATATTGTAATAGGTTTACATGAATAAAAATGTTTATTTCAAGAAAACATCAATAATTTAAAATTTAATATCAAATTTATTTATAAAAATATAGTTATTTAAAAAATATTTTTAATATTGTTAATATATCCAAAAATTTATAGCTATTTATAATTATTAAAGGTTTGATTAAAGTTATCTTCATACAAAATTAATATCTTATTCGTCTAATTACTGAAAAAAAAAATTAAGAAAGGGAATCATTTATACTGAAAACAAATTGTATTAATTTCTATAAGGGAAAATCTATCTATTTGTTAAATCATTAATCACAACCTCAAAGGACAATTACACCCTTCATAAACTATTTTTCATTTTATAGAATTTTATTATTTCATTTTAATTATCAATTTACAAAACCAATAATTTACTAATTTATTATTATTATATTAATTTATTAAATTATTATTGATTAAAATCAAATATTAATGTATTAATTATTGTTTGTTATGATTATAGTGAATGTACGAATGCAAATTTCTTTTGATTACAGGGGGTAAAGGAGAATACTTTGTATCTAGTAGTTCATGAATTATTGATTGATCTCATCCAAATCGAAAACACTTATGATGCATTTAAAAATTAACTAGATTAGTTAAATTTTATTTAGATTTAGATTATATTTATGATGAAAGTGATATTCAAGAAGATGATTTAAATATGATCTAATTTAAATTAATTATTTTAGAATAATAATCTAAACCTAAAAATAACTGAATTAATTAGATTTGGATTGAAAAAGTTCAATTCTAAATTTCATACTATAAAAATAAGAACATTTCCTAAAGATATGAGCTTTAAAAACAAATCAAAATTAAATACTCATTCATAAGGGCATAGAAATATAGCCATAAGTCAAACAAAGATAATAATGTTGTTAGTGTATACTTTAGAGCATCATGTTTTATTGTAATTTAATATTGAATGATTTATCAATAAAATGCATTATCCATTGTTCAATTTACTTGAAAGGTTGTTAACTAAATAATGAATTCTAAGATATTAGAACAATATAAAGGAATTTATAAAGAGTTTATGAAATGAGATTATTATTGTATGCAAATGTTCAATACCTAAATTATCCCGAATCAATGTATTAATCAGAGTTGATATTATTAATGTGGTTAAGATCAACACATGTTATACTTCCATTTAAGATGATTCTCATTCATCATGATAACAGTTGTCTAAAGTAAACATATGGATGGGCAGTTTGGGACTGTCTCATTGAAGACCTTGCTAGTGAGATTTCATAGGGGTGATTAATATATTTCTATGAAATATATCTCGCTCATATCTGTAGTACAAGTATCCTTAAGACTTGAGATAATAATGTTGTCTTAATTATGGATCACTATGTTTTATTCCTCCTTATAAGGCATTTATAGCTTGGAGGTTGGATATAGTGTGAAGTAGTTGAAGGTATTTATTTATAAATAAATGATTCATTACCCTAGATTAAATATAGGGATTTTATCTCATTGATTTATGTAATATGGGTTTTATCTCATTGATTCATGTAATATTCTTTATTCGAGAACCTCTGGCCATAGTAGAATGCCTATTGATGAATGATTTTCATAAGGGCATTTTGGGAATAAAATTATGGTACATGAAACATCAAATTTAGGGCATGATCTAACACACTTGATTATACATTGAGTTCACATTAATCGATACTCAAACCTAGATGAGATAGTGGATGGTGAAATGAGTTTATTGCATGGAATCTAATATAGAAGGGTTATAGTCAAACTAATGACCTCTTTACATTTGGGTAGTCATGATGTATGACTATACACAGCTCTTGATTTACATATGTTGTTATTAAATGGAGTTTAATAATATATTCATATGTTGCCAACGTATCAAGAACCTAAAAAAGCACATACTAAAAGTAAGAGGAATGATAATAATGAATGGATGTTGATGAAATAATACTTTTTGATTATAGTATAACCTAGATCTTTGATATTTATTTGAAAGATCATGAAAATAGCTTCGATTTGATACTAAGATCACTTAAATCTGATAAGTAGAACTCAAGATACAAGTGATTTAAGATGACATGTTCTATATGCATGTTATGTACGGATTTGGACGGAATTAAGTCATTGAATGGTCAATATGTGATTGTCGCATGACTTATTCATGTATGATGAATTAAAAGGAAATGCACATGATTGTCATGTGCTTTTGGTAAGGAGATTTAAATTAGTTCCATGTAAGTCACATGCTTGAAGCATTCGGTTTAGGTGTTATGTTTAAACCTAATTAGGTTTAGGTGTTACGTTTTTATGAAAACAAAAAGGGATATACAGAAGATCATTTGGTTTTTGATAGAAGATCAATAAGGAAAACCAAATTCATCTTCTTTTCATCTATTGTTTTCTGTTTTATTTTACTAGTCTCAAAAATAAAACAAGTAATATTGATTACTAATCATTCATATTGCTTGTGTGGATAGTTTAGAGATCCTCTACGGTAGGGATTGAAAAGTTTGTTACAAGTTTTTTGATGAATAAGAAAGAAGGAGATCTGTATAAAAGTAAGTTTTTGATCTCTTCTTTTATAAGCTTCTCAATTGTTAATGTGTTCTATGAATGGTACTGCTAGATCCGATGAAATCACGTGCTTTAAAAGTTTTCAATTATATCTTCCACTGCTAAACACATTTTCATAAACCAACAAATGTATATGTGGAAAAAGATATAAGCATTAAATATATAGTTACAAAATTATATATGGGAAAAGAATTAAAATGTTAATATTGGATAAATTTTGTATAACTTAAAAAGATGTAGGATAAAATATTATTTCTTAAAATGGAAGATATATTTAAAAATTTAATTACAATAAAGAAATAAAGAAATACAATATGAAATACAATATTATAAAATTATTCAAGTGTTTTTTTATATCATGTAAGGATCATTTTGCTTCGGTTTAGTATCATAGTTGAGTAAAGAAACCATTAGTAAATGGAAGATGTTGTATTTTATTTTTTGCAAACAATTCATTTAGTTCATGTGATTCTAATTTTTTTATGCAAATTGTCTATTATTTTAGGGAATTTCTATCATGTTCTTCATGTCCTTTTTCTCCACCACTTTCAATTCAATTAATTTATTAGTTACATAATATTTTTCACCTTCTTACATCATAGGAAAATCCATATATTTGTTGGCATATAAAATGGTGTATCCTAGCATGCATAATGAATCAATAAGTTTTACATGTATAATCGTTACTTTTTAATTATGCTACCACAAGAATACAAGTTGAAACTATAGTATAAGGTTATCATTCTTTAAGATCGATGGTAGTTATGTACTAAAAGTTAATTTAATTTACTATTCAGGTAATCAAACATCAAAGTTATAATATATGGTTTATCAAAGTAGCTAAATGTAATCTAATAGCATAATGTACATATTTTACATAGGTTAATATGGATTAGATGAACATGAATTGGATTAAGGTAATCTATTAGTGAATTCAATTATAATATTCAAAGTAGTGTTTTTAATGTAAAACCCTTTCTTCCAAAAGGATGTTTACCTACTAAAAATAAACTAGTAGACTACTTTCATAACTATTAAATTAGATTCAGTGATTAACTTGGTTTCCATACTATTGCTTCTCAATCACTAAACTCCTACATCTAGGAAGTTAAAATCAAGTGTTTCCAAGTTCATTTAGTAATATCAATCCTTTTTTCAAAGTGATTAATAGAACTACGCAATATTCATATGTTAAAAAGGGCCCGATCCCAATAATTGAATAAATTACATGAAGCATAACTTGAAGAAACATAAAGAACAATGAAGTACTAATAAAACTATAAATGATGTTCACATAGAATCAAACCTTAAAATCCTAACTAGGTCATAACTAATAATTCAATAAAATAAGTAAGCATAATAATAAAGGGAAATACAACCATAATAATTGTTTAAATAAATTAGATGTAGAAGAAGAAGATGAAAACTAGTAAGAACTTGGACTACTCTGTTATTACTTCAGGCTTCAGCCCTTTCTCCTCGTCCAATCCTATTATTGAGTGTTATTCTCAACTCCTTGATAAATACATACTACAAAATGAAAATTTGGAAATGAGTTAGAAGGTTTCAATCATAAGAACCAAGTTTTTTTCCTTTCTTACTCAAACCTTAATTTCTTCCTCTCTGTGTATGAGTGAATGAATGACCAAATCTAATCCCATATTCTAATTCTTTTTAAAAACTTTATAATTAATCCTCACGCTACATTCCCATAATCCTACGATTGATATTAAAGTGTAAATAATTGATTAAAATGAGTCATATGAGTTATGTAAATGTTATATAAGTCATGTGAAGCTTGAAATAAATGAAAGAGCAATAATCATGAAAGGCCAAATTCCACACGAGTTATATGGAACCTTACATGACTCGTGTAAGGCTTGGAAAGGGAAAGAAATCCCATGCCTCGAATCAAATTTAAGGTCGAGTCTTACACGACACGTATGGTCTTTGTCATGAGTTGTGTAAGACTCGTGTATGGCATAAGAATGGTGTTTACGGGTGTAAAACATGGCATAAATGACTAGTGTTCCAATTCACAAGGCTTAAGGGCTTTAAACTAAGGTTTATATGCAAGAAAATAAGTCTGAAAACCTATATAAAGCATGCAAACTAAAATAAATATGACTAACTCCTAAACTATGTAAAATGATTATGTAAATAATATAAATCATGAAGAATATGTATGAATTGGAGCTAGTATATGTTATATGAATGAAATGCATGAAATGGTATGAAATCTACAACTCAATACATAAAATGCTAATATAAGCTATCAAAATGCATGAAAACAAGACTAAAAGGATAATTTAGGCATAAAGAAAAGAAATGATAATGCATATTACCAATATTCCAAGGTAGAAAATAATTGTTATTTAATACAGTAATTTATTTCTTCTTTCATATGCTTCCAACTTAATTTATCAAAAGAATCTGTATATATAATTACAAGAATACACTTAACACAATGAATTAGATAACCCAAAATTGCAATAAGTAAAATTATAAGAACATGATAATCTAAATTTTGAATGAATTTTTAAAAAGGATAAATATACAAATCTAATAAAATTACAAGAATAATACATAAAATTTAAATCACCAACACATTATTGAATTTAATTTTATAAAAATAAAATTAAAACAGAAAGATTAACGTACCTTGGAAATTTCTAAGAATTAGATTTTTTAAAATTTTGTTGATTAGAAAATTGACAACAGATAAAACAATTTCCTAAAAACCAAATTTCTACGATTATATTCAATTGAAGTTTCAAAGTGGATAAAGTGATTTCCCAACACCATTGTTTTCACACAGCTTTTAGAAACCTTCAACAACCTTCACATAGCTTTTAAATTCAATTTTTCTTTAAAAAAATAAATAACACATTAATGATAATATAATTTATAATGAATAAATAAAAACTTTTAATAAGTTTCATATTTATATTCAAATTCTTTCTAAAAAATAAATAATAGATTAATGATAATATAATTTATAATTAATAAATAACAACTTTTAATTTTGCCATTAAAAATATTATTTAATAAGAGTTATTACAATTTAGTTTAAATTATAAACGTTAAATCTTTACTGATCAATTTTCTTATTTCATGTTAAAGATTTTATGTTAAATATAATGTAAAATCAATAATGATGAGATATTGTTTTAATGTCGATACATATAAATTTTTCTAATTAAAAATATTATATATAATGACCAAAATTATAAATTCAAGTTAAAATTATGGAATTTATGTCTTTAATCACAACTTTTTACATTTCATGCTAAATCTCTCATGTTAAGAATCAACTTTCTTATAATGGAAGGAACTAAATTCAGCTCTCCTTGGATCTAGGTGAGTTAGGGCCTTTGTACATGAGTATATGACTAGATTATGAATAAGTTAGTTAATAAGTTTTGAAGCAATACTCATAAGTATAAGATTATCGCAATAATATATATGATGGATGTCAAATTAAATGGATATAATACTTACATGCCTTATGCATATTATATATATATATATATATGATATTGTTGAATGTCATGGCTACAAAGAAAGGGTTGTTAAGCTTATACGTGTTGTTAATTATGAAGAAATTTATATAGAGGGTGGAATACAAATGTATGTGTTGTCGCACCCTAATTTTGGACCGGCTTGACTCAGATCGAGTCCGGGGTGATCTTGGACCATTTCGGGTTGGCCTTGGGCCATTCCGGTTTGATTCAGACCATTCTAGGCTGTTCTGGGCTGATTCTGGTCCATTTTAGGACGACACGCACCGCGTATGTTTTAGCCCCACCGCATATGTACAAACATACGCGATCGCGTATGTTTTAGGGTTTAGCATATGTGGGCATATGCGATCGCGTATGTCTCCGGGGTAGCAGTTTTATAAGCTTTGCAACTTCATTTTGGGGGAGGTTGGTAAAATTCGACTTGGGGGCTGCGAAATTAGGGTTTTTGGTAGACTAAAAACGTGATTAGCCTTTCATTAACCTAGTTTTAATCAATCTAAGGCAAGGGGATTAAAATAAACTCACAAAATCACTTAGATTAGAGGATTTTATTCCCTAACTCTTGGAATCAGACTGTTTTCTTTTCCTCATACGCGGAACAAAGGAGAATCTACAAGAGGTTATTAATCCATTACCTTTTTATTGCTTTTT
>CANYBF011266627.1:0-75625 GCA_948192965.1 Dalechampia spathulata | reverse complement strand
ATATTTATCTTTATATAAATTTTAAAAAATAATATTTATCTTTCAATTAAAATTAAAAAAGTAATACTTATCTTCATGTAAATTTTAAAAAATAATATTTATCTTTGAATTATTATAATTAAAAGGGAGAGGGGTAGACTTATATTTTCACTTCCCCCCTCTTCCCTCTTTTAATATGTATATGATATGATTAATACATCTAACCAAACGAGATCTTATTGTTAGTTCTTAGCTGCTCTCCAATGTTACATAAAGAAATGTTCATAGCATGTATTATAATAAAAAAAAACTAAACATATAAATACCTATTATATTTTTTTAACAATAATATGTAATATCTAATAATGGAGACCTACTTGAGCTACCTGAAAAGTATTTATGGTATTAAATTATAATATTATTGATATAAATATTTACTTGTATACTTCAGCAGAAAACCAATCATATATCCTAACTTAATTTTTTAATAAACTTACAAGTGAACTAATAATGGTAATCATATAATTTATTAAAATGCTGTGGAATTGAAGGCGCTGACTTACAGCTAGGGATTTGATTAATATCACAAGGAATCTCATCCTCTCGTGAATCCATCACGGAGCGATATGGACGAGACTTGATACGATCCATGTGAAATTTATTTACTATCATGCTTGTTGGGTTCGTATCAACCAGTTAATAATATAATTTAAAATTTATTATTTATTATATTTTTCATAAAGATTTAATAAAATACAATGGTGATTGGTGATAGTAATGGTAGTATAACAACTAGTAGTAATAGTGATAGTGATGTATGATGATTAGGGTTTGAATTTTAAATTTATTAAGAATGATTGATTATATTTAATGTATTTAATTTTTTTAATTTTTAAACCTCTAATTCATCCTCATAATTATCCATCACCATACGACGTTAAGGCCGATATAGTTCAGCCCAATTTTTATGGCGGAAGAGCCCAATAACCCAATCCCGAGTTCTCGCTCCATATAAATTTATCCTTACCCAGACAGAGCCCTTCCTTTTTCCCATTATCCAACTTCAGGCGAGGGATAGGAATTCCACCTTCCACGTCTCAGAAAGAAGAAATCCCTAACTCTGTCAAATTCTCCTAGATCCAGCTTTATCCCTCAATCAGAATCACGCTATCCTCGACAACAAACATGATGCAGCAACCAGGCGTCGGAGCTGTCCCCCAGCAGCCAACAGATCAGCAACAGTGGACGATGATGCAACAGCAGCCGCAGCCTCAGCCACCTACGCAACCGGTTCCGCCTCCTTCTGGTTGGACCCCTCCTCCTGTTCCTCCTCCGACTCAGTATGGTGCTGGTGTCGTCGGTGCTGCTCAGGGTAGCGCCGGTGATGAATCCGGCGAGATTAAATCTTTATGGATCGGCGATTTACAGCAGTGGATGGATGAAAGTTATCTGTATAATATTTTCGCTAGCACCGGAGAGGTAACTGGCTGGCTGACTGACAATATATTTTTGATTGTTTTAGGGTTTGTTATATGCAATTTTTTTCCTTTTCTTTTGTTTGAAGCTGCTGCTTACAGAGATTTGTTAGCTGTGAAATATTTATTTTCCAACGCTGTCTTTTTTGTATGTCCTTTTTGGATACAGATTTTATCAACTAAGGTTATCAGGAATAAATTAACGGGCATGCCTGAAGGTTATGGTTTTATTGAGTTTGTTAGTCGTGCAGCAGCAGAGAGAATTTTGCAGACATATAATGGTGCACAAATGCCGGGTACCGAGCAGGTTTTTCGGCTGAATTGGGCAACTCTTGCTGCTGGTGAAAGGCGTCAAGATGATGGTCCCGATTATACTGTTTTTGTTGGAGATTTGGCTCCTGATGTTAATGATTATTTATTGCAAGAAACATTTAGAGCTGTTTACCCGTCCGTGAAAGGTGCAAAAGTTGTTACTGATAGGCTTACAGGGCGTACCAAAGGATATGGGTTTGTGAGATTTGGTGACGAGAATGAACAAAGAAGAGCTATGGTTGAAATGAATGGACAATATTGTTCTACTAGGGCTATGCGAATTGGTCCAGCTGCTACAAAGAAACCTGCAGTTCAGCAATATCAGAAAGGTATGCGCTTCTTGCTGGTGTTGAATTGGGTGTTGTTGCTTGAATTTTCTTCTGTCCACTTGGAATGTGTAGACTGTAGGGTAGCATGAAGTGGTAAGTTGAATGCTTGGATTTTATTTGTTTTTCTACTTTTAATTTAGTTGATTCTATACGAACATTTTCTTTTAGTTGTGCTTTCAGTTTTGCTCTTGAAGATAGGTGGAATTTGAAGTGTCGTTTCCTTCCAGTACTTTCCTTTCGAAACATGGGCACATTTAATTCAGTAAATTAAAAAAAAAATTGCATAATCTTATATAGAACTCATGTTGTCTTAAAGCAGGACACCAAGAGGCTCTCATTATGGGGAGCCTGGAACTGAAATCAGATGAAATGATTCCACTTAAATGCGTGGCCTCATTTTAGGTCAGTTATTTTGTTTACGTCATATGTTTACTTAATTTTCTAGTAGCGTTTGCTACTCTCAAAGAATTCTTTTCCATTACCTTAAATTCAAGAATTCCATTTAAATTAAATTTGCTCTCTCACTCCGAAGATTGCTTTATTTCCTTTCCCGTATTCCTTTATTATTAATGTTCATCAATAAGAGCCCAGCGTTTGTTTCTTCATTTTTCAGTTCTTTTACTGTTTAATTACTCCAGCACCTTTTTAAAGTTTTCATTCTATTTTCTACCTTTATGAGAAAATGTGAGATTCTTGGATTGTTCAGAATGGTAGTAATTACAAGTTTACCCCTTATAGAAATATGAATCTCTATGACTGGCATTATTTCAATGCCGTTCTTAGATTTGTGGGTATGGTATGGTATTTTTTCCTCCTTTATGATGCTCCTACTCTGATAAACTTAAGTTGTGCTCAAGTGCAAGATGAGCAATTTGGTGGAGTTATAGGAAGTGATGCTGAAGGTAGCAGAGATAACTTTGACTATGTTTATTGGTGATGGAAGTACTGGTGGCTATTCAGTGATGATAAACATAGAGGTCACAATTTGATGGCTGCGACAACATAATGGTGGCAGTTGTGGCAGTGCTGATGCTGGTGGTAAGTTATGCTGGTACATGAGGCTGGTAGAGGTACGATATTGTGTTGAAGATGAGGTGTGGTTGGTAGCTGTTGAATTGATCGAAATGATGGACGGGAGTGTTAACTTGACCTTGATATCATGGTGATGGTTAACATAAGTAAGAGTTAGGATTCTAATGGATTTATTCTAAGTAGTGTTGGCATGATGAAATAAAGCAAATGAAATAGGTCTGCCATTATTATTATGTTACAGGTTTTATCACAGATTTAGCCAAAATATATGTGTAATAGAGAATGCCATATTGCTGCTTTTGGGTCATCTCTGATTTCGTTGTCCAACTATAAGACATTTTTAGGCTTTTACTTGTCTGATGAGGTAAAATTCATGTCAGATGGGTGAGCTGCCTTTTACGCTTTGTAGCTATTGGTTTCATGTTTGTGCTTTATCACCACCTTCTCAATCTTCTTTTGCATATTAGCTGGAAATGTGAATGCTAATGGCATGGTGCTTCCAGCTTAAGATTTTCTCAAATTTTTATGTTAGGCTAGATAATTTGGTAGGGACTGCCTTTCTCAAAAAATAATTGCAGGCTTGGGCAACTTGGAACCTTGCAGCATGGATCTAAGTAATTTCAATTTGCTCACATCTGTTAGTTCTTATTGTTATATTGAATTTTATACTGCCATTTCCGTTGATGAATATACTCCCTTGGTTAGTTCTTTTATTATTTTTATGCTCTTATGTTACAATATTTTTTTCTTCTATTGTGCTTTTTGCTTATCACCTCATTCATGTGAGGTCCAAGATGCAATTAATGATGTGTAGAACGACTTGCTTCACCATGGGGAACCATTCACATGCAAGTCAGAAAAGGGGGTGTTTTAATGTTGTAATTGATTCCTTCCTCGCTATGGTTATGTGGCTTGTACATCCCTGTTGATTTTCTTTTTTCTCCATCTTACAACTTTGATTTTGAGTATCTTAATTTAATAGGTGTTCTTGTTTGCGTCTTATTACTCATTTTCCTATTGAATTTATTAATAGTTTAGTTCATAATATTCCTGGTTTGCAGCAACCTTCCAGAGTACTCAAGGAAGTCAGGGAGAGAATGATCCAAATAATACAACAGTATGTAGTTTGTTCTATTGGTGAGGCATGTTTTTCGTTTCTACAAGCAATGACTTTTTACTTCTGCTGCATGCAGGTTTTTGTGGGTGCCTTGGATCCAAGCGTCTCAGAAGAATATTTGAGTCAAGTATTCAGTAAATATGGTGAACTTGTGCATGTGAAAATACCAGCTGGAAAGCGATGTGGGTTCGTGCAGTTTGCCAACAGGTATTTAGGAAATATTTCACTAGAAATTCTTCTGTAGAACTTTCCTTTCTTACTACGCATATTTGGTCTTCTGTACGCTTTGTTTTCAGAGCTTGTGCGGAGCAAGCACTATTGGGGTTGAATGGAACACAGTTAGCAGGACAGAGTATTCGACTTTCGTGGGGTCGCAGTCCTTCAAACAAGCAGGTTTTGATTTTATTCATTTTATCTGTCAACTCTATGTGAATGCATATTTCTGTGTTTCTCTAAATTACAAATAAATCAATTCAGTTGCATGTCCAGGCCCAACCAGATCAAAGCCAGTGGAATGGTGGATATTATGGATATGCTCAGGGATACGATGCATATGGATATGCACCTCCCCAGGATCCTAACATGTATTATGGTGGTTATGCTGGCTACGGAAACTACCAGCAACCAGGAGCCTACCAGCAGCCTCAACAGGTTTACCAGCAGCCACAGCAGGTAAATTGCGTGTAGAAAATCTACAAATCAAGCCTGTATTCGCTATGTTTTGCACTTGAATGTTTGCCGGATCTGAAATCTGCATCAGTCATCATTTGGTCTTCTGTTCTTGTATGCATTAACATCTCTATGTTCGTCTGCAGTGATTTATTCTACTGGCGGATGAAATTGTGGAATCAGGCCGCTGTTCCTTGGCATCACAAACTCAGGTTGCGGTTATTGTGGCTGAATAGACTGTTATATACTGCTTCTTGGTGTTTGGAACTAGACCTCATACCTTCTTCTTGTTCTTCTTCTTCACCCCCTCTTGTGAACTGCTTGGTTTTTGCCTCGGACCTTTGATTAGTAGTAATATCTTGGAATTTGCAGATGTTGCTGTTGTGGTGATGACCATTGTTGGTAGTGTTTCTTTCCTTTTCCTTTTCCTTTTATTGAGTTTGGCTTTATGTTGGCAGTTGTGGTTATTGATTTGCCTATTTATTTCGTAGCTTTCATTCCTTCTTTCTTTCTTTTTGGATATTGTGTGATGCAAGGAGGAGTCCTACATTTAATTTAAACTTATGGAAACTTTGTCTAGTTTATTAAGTTGGGCACTCGGTAAGCAATTTTATATATATATATATATATAAAAGAAGAATTGATTTAAAATAATTCCACATCTTTATTTTAGTTTATTAATTATAATTATCTAATATTTAATTTACTTAAAATATTATTTTTCTCTTTAATATGATTCTAATACTAGGTTTCTTTCGGAGGTTTAGATGGTGTTTTATGATTTCTAGAGTTCATTTTTAATGTTCAACTCATATTTTTATTATTTTAGATTGAATAATTAATCTTAATATTAATTTTATTGAATATTTTAATCCTATTCTAATTGTTTATAATTATATCCATCAGCTTTAAATCAAGCTTCCATTACTGCATACGAGCAAAGCAGTTCAACCAAAAACATGAAAAACTATCAAATTATATTTATTATACTTAAAAAAGTTACCATCATTAATACGGAAATTATAATGTTTATATTGTCAATTTTTGTAATGATTTTTTAAAATTAACTGGTTATTCTTTTAACATTATATATAATTTTTCAATATATTAATTTTAAAAATTCTTAAAAAATAATAAATTCAATTTAAGTATCTGAAAAATATATAAATTATTTTAATATTATATGTTGATATTTAAATTTTAACCATTTAACATTTAAAAAAATTTACAGTAACTATCATTAATTAAATTAATTTTATTTTAAATATATTTATTAATTTTCAAAATTACTCATCTTAATTTTTATTTAAAATAACTATTAATATAATTTTTAAGAATATGAAGATAAAAAAATAACTATCAGGAAACATTTTAGAGCAGTTAATGGAAATTGTAAATTATAATATATTTTTTAAATTTTGATGTTTAATTATTATTTTAATCTCAGTTAAATGTTTCACTCATATTACTAATGCTTTAAATATGTATTAAATTGAGTTTCTAGCTTATTAACTATATAATAATTAACTATTCATATGAATACCAATGAAATATATTTAATTATTTTACAAGTAAATCTAATTATTTTTAACCAAAAATTCATTGAATTGAAATGGGATAAAAAATAATATATCAAACAAAAAATGCTCGAATTAAGATTAATATTTAGATTACAATTACTTGTAATAATCAATAATCAAATACTACATAATAATAATCAAATAAATAAAAATATAATAAAACACATATTATTAGAAGCATATATAAATTGAATGGAATTAAAATTTATTTAATTTAATTTTGATTTATTTATTATCTAATCAAATTTAACTCAATATTTCTAAATTTTCTTATTTGTTATAATCTTAAATGAATTTAATAAAATTTGAGTGTATTTGATGAATATAAATTATTAAACAAAATTTTTATATTAAAAATATTTATATCTTTTAAATTTATATATTATATTTATATTAATAAATTAAAATTTATTAACCGAATCAAATATTATTTAATTTAAAATAAAATGAATTATGGAATATAGCTATAAATAGCATTTTTTTGAACTAAGGGGGGGCAACCCATTGCCCAAGTAAATGTATATAATATTACTATAAAAAGCCTTGGAATTCTAAAAGCAAAAAGAAATATACATCCTGGCATTGGAGTTGCTACCAAATTCCCTCGTAGGAAGTTTCAGCCCCAAAAGAAATACCAACAAAATCCACCCACTTCTCAGATCTTTCTCTGTTTGATCAACACATTTTACTTTCGACCAGAAACAGGAAAAGGAAGAAGAAGACAGGAAGAGAATTAATGGGTTACAAAAACAGAAGAGAAGCACAAGTAGGAGCAACAGAAGCATGTTTAAGTGAAACCTTATTGTTTACTACTATGTGTATAATTGGATTCCCCGTCGATGTCCATGTTCGAGATGGTTCTATCTTTTCTGGTATCTTCCACACTGCCTCCGTTGACAAGGATTATGGTGCGTTTTTTCTTTTTCTTTTTGTTCTTAATTCTAATCTGGGATCATTTTAATTTTCCTTTGAATTGATTGTGGATTGGTGATTTTTGGATTCAAATCTTATCTGGGTTATCATTACTTTGAGGAATTGTATCTGGGTTTATTTTTTTCAATTTTTTTTCTAGGTTAATGTTTATGGGATCGGATGGGATTATGATCTGGGTTGTTTCATTGTTCAATTTCAATCAAGGAGTTTAGTTTTCTATTTTTCCGTTTTGTTTTTGTGTGAATTCTTCAAGTATTATTAGAATCGGAAACTTTCAAGTAACTTGTACAGGGTAGAGTTATGTGATTTGTTTATTCATTCTGGTCTTCAATACAGGCGTTGTGTTGAAGGAAGCAAAACTAACTAAGAAAGGAAAGCTTGTTGGGAATGTTGCCAATGGGAGTGTGATAGAAACACTTGTAATTCATTCAGCTGATCTTGTTCAAGTTGTTGCTAAGGTAAAAGCTTCTCTTTTATCTCTTTAGAGCTCATTTGGTTAGAGACATGTTAAGTGAAGGAATTCATAAATTCTATGGAATTAAAAAGTTTTTTTTTTTTGGTTGGAAAAAAGAATCAATGAATTCATGGAATTGTTAGGGAATGTGAATTGGGTTTTCAAATTCCCTCATTCTTTTGTTTAGTAGGAAATGTAGTTTTTAATAGGAAATTTATTTTGAAAACGTCATTCAAATCCATACTTTTCTCTAAAAAAGCCAAAAGATGGATTTTAAAAACCTTGGAATTTAAATTCTTTCAAATTAAACGGCCTCTTAAATCTTTTTTAGTGGCTTGTAATCCTGGAATGTGGCATTGAACTATCTGTTGGATATGCATGGCGATTTATCTGCAGGGAGTTCTATTTCCAGCTGATGGTGTCTATGGAACTGTAGTCAATGATTATGCAGAAGCTGTGGTCAAGGTTCCTTCTTCAGGGATTTTACAGAGCGAAGTACCAGAACCGAACAGGTCGTCTTTGGATAACTATGGAATAAATGAGAAGAGGTATTATCTGATGTTGGATTTTTGTCATGGATCAAAATTATCAAATTTTAATTGCAGTTAATAATAAGTTTCTGTTGTAATTTATTACCTTCCTTGTTTCATTGTTCTCCATGTTAGCCACTATATACATGTAGAGTTGCTTGTGTTTCTGACACGAAAGTTTGCATTTGTTTGGAAAAATATAAATGTGAATATGATATGAATTGATATTGCTCAGAATCAAAAGCAAAAAAAAGGAACAGAGATTACTTAGAGTGCATTTGACATTGCATTTTCAAAATAGCTTTTTTTTTTTATTATTTTTTTAATTATTTTTTAAAAGTGCTTTTGCAAGACCATTGTTTTGGAAACGTGTATCTAAAGGTGCTGTTAAAACCATGTTTTGAGAACATGAAAGTTTATATTTTTTTTCAAAAAAATTGAAAAACTCAAAACGTGAAAGCAGATCATGAAGATAACTGCCAAATGTAGCCTTGGCTATCTAAGAAATTCAGGAAATCAATGGGTGGGGTATTAAATACGTGTGTTACATCTTCAGTTTGGTTATGATAATAGAACTAGGTTCTCATGTTAATTATTGAATTAGGATTTCAGCCAGAAACAGTGCAACCTCTGTTAATGGTTTCATGCTAATAAAAGCTGAGAAGGAGCATGATGGAAGAAAAGTTTCACCAGATCAAACTCTAATTGCCACAGAAGTTGAACATGGAAAGAGAGATGTGATAAATACCTCTAAGGCAAGTTTATTCTCCTTTAATCTGGATTTTTTTTTTTGGGGTCTAATTGGGAAACCAGATTTGATGGGCATATGGGTTATGAAAAACCTCCTGGATTATTAAGGCTGAATTGACTAGCAATATATTCAATGGGCAAGTTTGTTTTATTAGATTCCTGGTATTTTTTTTATCACTTTCTGTACACTAAGATGAATCCGTATGGTATTAGATGAAGTATTAAATAGGGTCACATTGTCAAATGGGTTGTCCATGCATGTATGTATACGTAGAGTGGGGATGAGACAAAGGACGAAGGAAGATGTTGGGCAAGGGTTGAGTATGCTTCTGAGGTTTTGTTCAAACTTTTCTTTTGATTTATAGTTATTGCAGAGCGAAGAATATCCTGATGCCTCAGTTTTTTGGAGGTACTATTTACTAATCTTTTCCTAGTTTAAGCCTGCATACTTGATAGTTATACCAACAGCCACTATAATTTTTGATTCTTGTTCAAGTTCCTAGCATTCTATACCCTTGGCACTGCCATCATGATGTCATTTTTATATACATACTTGTAACTTACCATCTTTGGAAATGATTCATCTTCTGAATATTTCCTAATTTCAGAATCCTGTCATCTATGTTTTGACAGACAGGTTGGAGATGAAAGATCACAAGCGCAACACAATCATCAAAAACAAAAGGTTCAACTTCAAAGAAAACCAAGTCTTTGTCATTATAGGCTTAATTTTTTCCTTGTACAAGATCAAATATTTCTGAAATTGAAAGTGATGTTTGTATATACTGACCTATGCTACTGTCTCATGCAGGATGATGATGTTCAAAAATCAAATCCAATACGTAAGTTCTACACCCAAAAGTAGGGCAAAATGTTTTGTTATTGTAATGATTGCAATGTGATGTTAAACACTTATGAGTGTTCTTTTGAGGTGCTCGACATATTTTATACATATGTCAACATTACAAATCTCATGATGATATGCATATAGAATTAAATTCTTTCCACTTAACATACATTTTGACACTTCTCTTGATAGATTATCTGTCTGTTGGGTTAATAATCCGTCTACCTTCCTGTCGGTCATTTTTTCTGCTGTCTGGATCTGTCCCATTTTAATAGTTAAGTACACAATTTGCAGGGGGTTTATGTGTTTCTGAAGCGCAGGCTGTTGAGGAAGGGCAAGTGGTGATGAAACTGCTGCCTAATGAAGTATCTTGTGGCAATGTTGTTCGTTCAAGTACTTCAATAGCTTCTGGTGGTCCTCTTGCTGAGGTGACATCAGAAGCACGATCTGGATCGTTATTATCATCTTCGGCAGATGTCTCTCCTCAAAGCTCAGAATCTTCTAAAAGCTCCAAGGTAACAACCATGCATGATTTTCTTTAACCCTTTTTTTTATATATTGATAATCTAAACCTTAATGCCTGTACGTGGCAGAAAACATAATATCATGAATTTCTTGAACATGCAGTATGTGCTTCGGTAATTATGTTGCGTGATAATATAGTTCATTGGAAACTTCACAATGTCATATTATCAGTTTCATCGATCAACAAGATGATTTCAAATCAGAATTTAGTAATTGTTTTTTTTTTTCAGGAATTCAAGCTCAATCCAGAAGCAAAAATTTTCTGCCCTTCATTTGCAACTCCGAAAGCAGCCAATGCAGGAATTCACGCAGTTTCGACCATACCTTATGTACCTAGTCACTCTCCAGTGCTGCCTCCTATTGCTGCTGCTGCTGCTCAGCCAGAAGTTGGAATTAACTACTTTGCACCTCGAGCTTCTGTGCCTGCTAAGCTCACTCCATATTCTAACTTGCCAACTGTAAATGGAGGCACTACTCCTCAACTTCCACAACCTGTATGTATCAGTGAACTTGCTTGTGGTTTGTAAAATATTTCTGATGTTAATTTAGACCTGCCTTTAGTGTAGTCTTCCAGGCATCAACTCTTATCTTTCGTTTTAGTCTCATACATGTGCTATAATATGTTTATCGAAATCTCTGTATTTTGTTCTCCCTTATAGAAGAATGATTTTCATCTTTTCATATTATCACCTAGAGTTCACATCCCTATAGTTTAGTTTTAGAACATTGAACTATGTTTAAATAACGAACTTTACATCATGGATCTAAAAATTTGTCAAGCTACTTCAATGAATTTGTCAAAGCAGTTGAGGGCTTTGTCTTTCGTTAGCCACTTGGTAGTCATTGGACAGAAAAAAATGAGTGTTTTATGCATTTTGTTACTTAAAGAAATTGGCTTTATCCTTCTGAAAACTTTAGGATTGCCCAGTAGCAGTTAGGGGTGAGCAAAACCAACTGAACCAAAATACGAACTGAATTGGGTTTGAAGGTTTATAGATTCTTCAGAAACTTTGTTTTTAAAATTAAGTATTTTCAGTTTGAAGTAGAATAAAACAAAAAAATTAGCGTAAAAAACAGAAAATTGAACCAAATTGAACTGACCATTTGCACATCCTGGTGGCAGGAGAACTTTTTTCTTTTCTTTTCCTTTTTTTTTACATAGCTAATAGCAAGTCTATATTATGCTCAGTTATGCTGACGGCTTGAAAGGATTATTAGCAGGTCAAAATTTTGTACTTGTGTGTTTTTGATGCTTGTTATATTTCTCATAGGAACTCATTTTGATATACAGATCGTCAGCCATGTGGGGAACAGGACACCGCCACTTAGATACACTAGTCACTATCATGGAGTTCAAGTTGCACCAGCTTACGTGCCTCCAAATTCTCAAGCAGTGAGTCTTCTTTTCCAATGACAGTTAATGCATACATATGTTTTACCGCCTGATCTGGAGACTCAGCTTTATTTTCCGTTTAACTGGTGATTTATGAAGTACTAACATTGCTTTGCTTTCTTTTTTCCTTTTTTTTTTTTTGCGTTAGGTTATGGTTGGACAGCTTGGGCAGCTTGTCTATGTGCAACCAGTTCACCATGTAAGATATATTGTCCATAAAAATAAAACACTTAAAGCACTCTGATTTTCGGTGTTTTACTGTATTTAATTTAAAAGAGAAAAATTCATGGGTCTTTAGGTGTTGTTGCGTGTATTAGTTTTTTATGGTCATAGCAACCAAGACTATGTTTCAGAGAGAACATATCAAGTTTTAAATGATATACCAAAGCAAAGTTCCTAGCAAACTTGAAGGGTGGTTTCAGTTTATCTCGTAGGTAGCAATGCATTTGTTAAGACTCTGTAATGATCTAATGAAATGTCAGGTTTCTTTGCTAGTGTCTGCCTATTTTAAGGAATCTCTTGTCTGGCATTTGATGTTAATAGTTTCCATAAATTTACTGTAATCATTTGCAAATTTTTAATCAAAGTGCTTGATCTAATTGAATTCAGAGGTTCTCATTTGACGCATCTCATAAAAGATTTCATTTGCAAATTAATGTCCGTAAGTTCCCTAAGACTTTGTTTGATTCTATTATCCTGAGGAATTCAATTCAATTCATTTCATTTGCAAATGCGTATTCATTTGTAATGGAAATTCTCACGGATGATTCTAATATTAAAAACTTCAAAATTCATTTGAAGCAAACATAATCTTTTGAGATTTATGAATGAATTTCACAAAATCTGTGGAGTTCATTTGAACCAAATGCTATCTAAAAGAATTTGAAACAGACAAATCTTTAAGGTCATGGCCATCCTTCCACCAAGTAAATGTAAAGACATTGTCTCATTAGTGAAAATTATAATTGTCGGTGAAGTGTTTATGGGCATTACCAGTATGGGGATGATCAAGTGCTCTCTCAATTTGAAATATTTTTTGAAACATTAGAGTCTGGTATCATGAATGAAGATCAAACAAGTTTATTTCGTACTTTGAGCTTCTGGATGCATTTCTAATATCATTTTAAATGCATCTTTCTTCTGATTTTTTCTTGATGTTTTGTACTGGATTCTCATGGTGATTTTCTGATTATTTGGTTTTGATTTCATTTTGAAGGAATTGGTACATAGTGCAGCTGCTAACTCACCCGTATCTGCACGTCCTCTGTTGAATCCTCATCAGGTCCAGTTCCCTAAGCACCAAGGTACAAGTAAAGCTTTCATGTTTTCCAGATGACTGCATCATTTCACTAACCTGTGTTTGGTGTCATGTAAATGAAACGAAAATAAAAGGAAACATAATTTCTTTACAAGGAATTTTTTTTTGAAAAAAACATGATTTATCTTATTTTCTTTCACTTTCTATTGCACCAAACAAAGCAAATGAATCAAATTTCATTTCTTTTTTTTATCCTTTTCATTACACTAAACAAAGGGCAAATGCCAACTTAGTTTTTTGTGGTTATTTTCTACGATGTTGTAATCAACATTTTGTCTTCGTACTTGTTAAAGAAAACAATAATAAACCATACATAGGGCTGTGCAAACAGTTAGGTCTGTTTGGTTTGTTAATTAAAATATTTTCGGTTTTGACAACTGAACTTTGGTTTGGTTTTCGGTTTTTATGTTAAATTTGCCTGTTTATTCAGTTTTTGAACCAAAAATTCTTAATTTAAAAAACTAGATCAAGTTCTAAAGAATCTATAGAACTTCAGACCAAACCAAAACTGATCAGTCTGGTGTGGTTTTGCACACCTGTAATTGTGCATGGTGGAAAATGAGAATCCATGTATCCTATCCATTAACTTGGGACTAAAGCATAGATAAATTGAATGGAGTATATAGTAAGCTCAAGATCATACACCAATCTAATTGTACCCATGAAGGTTAAGAACAAGAAACAGTATATGATTGTAACATGTGACATTACAGTTCTCTCTAAAGACTATGAGAGTTGGACATGAATTCTTGAAAGGTTATTAGCTGGTATTGACACAGTTCCTCGAGCAATATAAGTTTGCAATTTGACAAATTTAGTAATATCAGCATTATTTACCGCATACATTTCATATGGCGAGTCCCTGAAAAGTTATTCAGAAGGTCAAGGCTGAATGCAGATGGCATAGAGGAAATAATGGATTTTACTCCTGATGTCCGTCTTTTTTCCAGCATGCCAGCAATTTGAATGGTTCACTGGATTGTGAAAATCTTCACTCGTGTAACAATTAAGTTCATGGTGGCATCGTTTACATTCTCTGTCGAAGAAAATTAAGCTCTCCTCAATTGCAGGCTATCATTTCTTCATTTACCAGTTTCTTGTTTCATCTGCAGGAACTGCAGCAGGGCAGACCATGCAAATATGTGCACCTCCGCCATTCATAGCCGGTGGCCAGCAACCGTTGCCAGTGCCAAACCACATTTCTCTGTTGCAACATCCTATCTCTGCCAACCGACCCATTCCAATCCCAGGATCTAACGCTTTCTTCAGCACCAAGTTTCCATGAAGATCAATCGATCATCCATTCTAGTTAAGAATACATCATTCTTTTCCATTCCTGATAAAAATTTTTGGTAAAAATTTTGATCCATAGATTTCTTTTGAGAAGAATATGTAGCTCTCAAGTATTTTATTGCTCTATTGTAAGTACACAGGGTCAAGCTCATTGCATCTGGGACCGAGTTCATGTTATCATAAGACCTGATTTTGGGATATATATTTTCCAATTTCTTTTTTTGGTGAAAAATGGTGGGGAATTTCCTGAAGTAAAGTGAGTTGCTTGTAAATTTCTGATACAGAATATTTGTGTGGGAATTCTTTCAGATTGCCATGGCTCATTTTTGTTAATGGTGAGCGAGATTCAGATTGCCGTCGTTCTTTCAGTAAACCCCCACTAAATATTCCAGATCAGCTTCAACCATACGTTATTCTGTATCAGATGTTTCACATCCTGAGGGATGTCGAGGAATATCAATTGCACAAGAAGGCCACGTCAGTCTAATCCATTTTCTTCTCTTTTGTTTTTTTGTTGAAGCAAATTCTAAATACATGTCATGAAACTGACCATAAAAGCATCTAAGTAGTCTTATAACTTGCCTGTATCTGATCATTTTCAAGTTTGAACATGTTCCGAGGTAACAAGCTTTCTGCAGAATTGATTAAAAATTGCTGAAAATTTTTCTTCAATTTGTTATGTTAAATAAGTACCAGGAATCTCACAGTTGCTGCCTGTCAACAGTTGCTGCCTGTCAATGTTTCCAAGGATGACCGCCCTCTTCATGTTCATCTACTGGTTCTTGGGTTCTCAGTTCGTTAGTTATCGGGCCAAGATCTGCCTGCTTCTCAGTTGAATTCTGAGCTTGAGCTGCCTGCTTCTCAGTCATAGTTGCCTGCAAAACCTTCTTAAAATGCCGGGTGTTAGTCACAAATCTCTGATACTGATGCAGATGGGAAAGTTTCAAAATTGATGTTAATTACAGTCAAAATGACCAGTTCTGTATTACCTGCAACAGCTCGGTCATTTTTCCAGTTCCGTAATTTGCAAGAGGTAAGGGCAGAACTGAAGGGTGATTTGGTTGTACTGCCCGCAGGGGCTCAACAGTAAGTGCCTGTTCTGAGTCATCGACATCTTCTCCAGCAATCATAGAATCTTTAGCAGAAAAATTACCAGCTGAGCTGGTATCAGTGTCAGTTGATTGTGTGGGGACTGGGATTGCTTTAGCTCCAGCCTCATGGACTGAGGCTGCCAAACCAGTTTCATTATGTATGCCGGTAGGTGTTACCAGATGGCTATTCTGAAACTGAAAGTGCATTTGTGCTTGAACCGCCTGCACCTGGTTTGTAGGGGTTGATCCATTTGATGGATAATCATCTACTACCACATGTTTGCCTCTGGAAGCTGGACTCCAAGCTTGAGCAGCAGGAACAATTCCATTTGTTTCTCTAGAGTCAGAATTGTTGCCATACACTTGAGGATTATTATCTCTTGGGAATGAAATCTCGGTTCTCCTGATCATTTGAACACCAGGGGCCACGTCATTGTCTGCAGAGACTGGAACATAATGTCCAGCCCTAAAAATCACGCCTCTTAAAATGTTTTCCGAGTTCCCAACCCTGACAGTAAGCAAATATCCCGCATCAAATGCTGCCTCAATGACACCACGGACAGTCTGACCCACCATGAAATCAGTTGCATTGTCTACTTCATCTACTTGGGGCTGTTTTTTACCGACCCCTATAACTCCAGGTGAAACACGAGAACTCTCCCGGTAATTCAGGTTATGACTCCCATGAGAATCCCCACCAGAGACAAAATCAGACTTGGGGTACTTGCGTGGACGACCACGCCTCCGTTTTGTAGGCGGTGTTGCTGATGCATCATAATGATTCCCCAGATTTGCTTCACTCATGTTCAGCGCATATGTAATACAAACGTCACTAGCCTCCCACGCACTTTGGGACTCCCCTTGCTGCAGTGGAAAGGCTGTTAACAAGGAATTTATAGCTGAAAACTCGTAACATTCTCAAGTTGCCAACCAGAAAACTTAAAAACATGTCCAAAGTACAGTTAAACCAATAAGTAACTGCAACTCTATTTGTCGTCAGGAACCTTTTAAACTAGTGGTTCAAGACATAAAGGCTGGAACTCTCAAGGAGAAGACCTTAACAAAACCACGTCCATGAAAGCAAGCATGATGCTAGGAGTCATCGATGGAAGTTAAAGAGTACAACAGAACAGGTGTACCATATTCAATCTAACAATCATGTGATTGCCGATCTTTAAACATTTTCATCCCAGTTTATGTTTGACCATATACTAAATCCAATGTTTCAACCATCTTGATTGGTGCTCGCAGAAAGTTCAAAATTAAACTTGCCAGACATATCAGGCTACAAATCAGAGATCTTGTATCTAGCCTTGAAGCAATATGTGAACATCTTCACATGTTTCTATAAATAGTCGTTGCTCGGCCAGCATGGGATTAATATCCCTTAACGCCTTTCTTAATGTAGTGTTATAGATTTATATTATGTTGTTCCTAATTATAAATTTAATATTTTCCTATTTTTATTATTAATAGAAAGTTCGGTCCTATTTTTGATAATGTTTTTAGTACCCTATTGGTGGAATTTCCTAGTCAATATTGGTCGAAACACATACATAGTAGGATTTATTGTTTTATTTTATTAGATTTAATATCCTATTTTATTAGTTTGTACTCCTCCATATACAGGAGGTAATATTATGATATAAAATAAGCAAAAAGTTATAAATGAAGTCTTTCGCTTTAAGATCAAGGAGTCCACTCATAAATCTCAAAGGTTTGCAAGGCTCCAATCAACTCATCCATGACAATGATCCGGGACCCTGTACAGAGATGCGAAGAAATCCTCGTCCACCAAGGGATAGATATTCCCTAATGCCTTCACCCTCGGGGAGGGTGTAGAACAAAACTGAACCCAAGATGAAATTGAGCTTTGATACCAAGTTACAGTTTACCCAAAAACCAATTAGCATCCAATGACAGGCATAAAACTAAAGTAAATCCTCATCCACAAGCAATGTAGGATAAATATTCCTGACAATAGATGCAACTAATGCAGTAAACTTGGGTCTATTACGCACCTATAGCCAAGGACTTTCCAACCGTAAACAGGCAGGCTTGAAACGAACACAAGAACAGCATAAGTGAAGATCTTCAAAGAATTAGGATAATTACTGGTTAAGCACTAATAAACTAAAATCAACTAACGAAGAAAAGATGATGTCGTATATCTAAATAAGAAAATCTATCATATCCAATGTCATTGAACAGGATGCTTAGAAGTTTGACAAAATTCTTTCTTTTGTTTTCTCAGCAGCTAAAGCACCAATAATGAAGCAAGAAGACAGGTTCTATCTTGCAGGAATCTAACTTCATACAAGTCGTGGGCACAATAACAGCAAGAAATACTTGAAATATTACATCATTACAACCACTCAACACCACCGGAATTTCGTTATATATTCGAAACAAATTAGGAATAACAGTCATTAGCAAATAAACAAGCATCCTATACACTTCCTACACTCTTGCTATCATGGAATTATAATAAACCTGAAACGAAAAAAAAAAAAGTTTGAACAAAAACCCATGAAAGGAAAAGTCATAAAGACTTCATCTTTCACACTATTTCAGTTCTATAGAACCCTAAGATTGTTTGGTTGCTTAGAAAATGCTAGGTTAAAAAAAGTAAACTTTCCCAAAGTCTTAACAAATACAATTAACAAGAAATCAACCTCATTCATACGCAACCAAGTATGAATTAGTTGCAAAAAAAAAAAAAAGCATAAGTAGGCTGAGAGGGTGGTGATGGTGAAGAAAGATCATACCTTTGTAACAGTGGCAGCGATTCTGATGGAAAGAATTAAGAAGAGAAACACCCAAAAACATTAAACATTAATAATAAATGGAGGCAGCAAAAGCTTGCTGTTTAAGCAGGAAAAGAAGAAGGAAACGGAATTGAAATCTGTGGTGTGAGGTCAGAGAAGAGGAGAAAGAGAAGAGGTCTACTCGTCCGTCAAAGACAGCAGAGAGATCTTCTTCTTTACCAAATTATTTTCAGAGAATTTCTTTCCAAGGATTTTTCCAAATGAATTTTGTCATCGCAATTAATGCTTCGAAAGCTTTTCAAGAAACTTTTCAAGGCTATTTCTGTAATTTCATTTTTTATTTTTCTCTATTTATACTTCCTTTTTAATTTTAATCACAAATGCTTTTATGGTTGTTTTTAAATTGTTTATATTAATAATTATTATTGGTTTTTTTATTAAATAAAGCAACACTATTTTAGGAGTGTACAAATTAAAATCCTATTTAAATTTTAAAAAATATCAAAAATTTTTAATTCAAAAATCCAAATAACTAACGTATTCAAAATTAATTAAAATTGATTTATTTTGATTTTAAATTTTAATTTAATTTAATAATCTAATTATTTATTAATTTTAAAATATAAATATATTCAAACTGACTTCTATTTTATATTAAATCATATTATTTAAAAAATAAAATTTTTGTAAATTTAATTTTAAATATTTTGTCATAAAAAATTTTAATACTATATCAAAAATCATCTAATAATTAAATGATAATTAATTAATTTATTAAAAAATAAAATGTTAATAAAAAACATTCTGAATACACTTAAAAAAATTTAATAAAACAAGAAAAATTTTATTAATTAAAAATGTTATAATGATATTAATTAATTAATCATAAATTAAGTCATACTATCAAGTCAAGATTGGAATGAATAGTTATCAAAACAAAATGGATAATTTTATTTATTTATTTATTCAAAATAACTATTTAAAAAAATATTTTTTTAAAAAATGGATATAATTAATATCTTTTCATTTTATTGAATATGGTGGCAGTATTTGTAAATATTACAAATTTTTTTATTTTTATTTTTAGTTTATCATTTTAAAATTGTGTAATCAATGCCAGCTATATGCTAATTAAATATAAATATAAATTTTTAATATAATTGAAAATTCAAATAAAAATTTATGATTATAAAAATATTTTATGTTAATAATATTATAATTCAATAATATGAATATTTAATATTAATAGATGTTTTTCTTATATTTTATATTTATATTTTATTTATATGATGAAGGAAATGTTATAATATTTATGATGTAACTCATAAATATACTTATAATATTTTTTTTTAAAATAATAAATAAAATATAAATATGAAAAAAACTTTTGAAATTCCATTATTTATATATATATATATATGCGACTTGTTATTAAATTGCTAAAATGGTATACAACAATCAATGACATATGGACGAAGCAATAGAGAGGAAACAAAAAAGAGAAACCTGTCAAAGTTTCTTTCTTTGAAGCAAGAACAGCAACTAAAGAAATGAACGGATGATGATAGAGCTCTCTGCATCCAAAATAAACCCATATTCAACACTTTCAACTCCTTACGCAATCGAAGATCAAAATCCCAGAAAAACATGACATGTGCAAGTAACCATGATAAAAACAAACTGGAGAAGAAAAACATTTCAGACATACAAACAGAGAGGAGGGAAAAACAAGAACAGAGAAAAGTCTAAAAACCTGGAGAAGTTCCCTTCTTTGAAGCAAGAATGAGTAAACCAAGAGAGAAAGTTAAACGAAAAAGAAGACAGACGAAGTGGGTATTAATGGCTTTCAGCATGGAATAAAAGCGAGGAGAAGATATCTCATATTCATGGCTTAAAGCGATGGCAAAGTTATAATCTTTGTATGAGGTGCGTTTTTAAGATGCGTTTAATGTCGTTTCGAGTTTCAATCGAATCTTCAGTTGGAGGGAATGATTCGGTATATGGTTGGATGTAAGTTGGATATTCCCATCACCCGAGAGATCGTTATGAACATTCAAATAGTAGTATGAGACCAGGTTTGAAAGAGATTTTCTTGCCGTACATTTCTTGCTATGTTACCTTATTTCTTCAGATTTTCTAGTTATTTTTAGATAGATGTTCTGTAACAAATTTTGATGGTTATTGTAGCTCTCTACATCAGGTAGATGCCCTTTAGCTCCAGGAGAAAGAGGCTCCACAAACAGAGAACTATACCATGTATTCACTTACCTGCTGATGAATAAAGGGTGATCTATTCGAAAGCATTTCATCATTTACTGCACCGTATTGGTGTTTTCAGGTGCTCTCAATAAATTTCAGTGAGCAGCTTCTATGGTTGCTTAATGTCCACGTTTGGCATCACCCTGAAGGCAAAGAAACATAAGAGTTTCTATAGGTGTCCGAGATCCATGGTTGAAGTTCTTTGTCCCGACCAGAGCTTTTTGGATAATCCCATCTGTTTTCAAGCCATAAATGAAGCTAAGCAATCTAAAACATTGAACAGCCAGTCAGCAAGACTGGAGCAATGCTCTCAAAAATTTGAAGGAACTTGGAAATACCATTGCAGGCAAGCTAGTAACACCTTAATGTTTGTCCTATAACAACACGAAGTTCTCATGAAGGTTTTCCAAATCGTCCATGGTTTGTTCATTTCTAATTTCCCTAATTGCACAAGGGCTACACCCTGCTCCGAATCATTCACTAGTACTGTCACATTAATCAACATCCAAAAAGGAAAAGAGCAGGACAAAAAGTACAACGTAATTGTCATATTTCTCCCTTTTCATTTTATTTGTTGGGGCTTTACTTGAAGCTAGCTAACCGAGAGCTCCTAAATGAGGCTGGAGGCTTGGAGATCAGGGAAGTTGAGCAATGCATTCAATTTCAATCCTGGCATCCAATGGCAATGCTGCTACCTGATATGTCGAACGAGCTGGAAATGGTGCAGGGAAGTCTGTGGCATGAATAATGTTAACAAAACATTAAAAAGTTGTCAGATTTTTGGCATCCTCTCTCTCACGGAAGTGTGCAAAATGCAATTTGTTTGTTAGTAATTTCTAATGCATTTCTTTTTAGCTGTATGCCGTACACAGAGAATTCCATAGAACTCACATTTTGCATAAATCTCATTCACTTTTTTAAAGTCTTTCAAGTCAGCCAACCTACAGAAAAGAAAAATAAAAAATAAGAGTATCAGATACTGAAGAGAGCATTTGTCCTTCTATTTTGCAGTATAAAAAGGAAAAGAAAAAAAAATTCAAGCCCAAAAGAAAGAACTCACATAATTGTGGTTTTCACAACAGAGGAATAGTCGGCACCACTAGCTTTCAGTATCTCGCCCATATTTTTGAGCAACTGAAAATTCCACAAAATCTCCATCAATTATCAAGACGTCTCAATGCTTTGACAAAAAAAATTGAATGGTTATGATTTCGTTAAGCCCCATTGACACACAGGAAACAAAGCAAAACAGTACAAACACATCCAGATACAAATACTAAATACACGAGCAGATGGAATGGCATTTGCTAAGAACAGAAAAGCCTTATGATTCTATAGGGGTAACAATATCAGATGAAAGAAAAAGGGTATCGCTCCAATTAAGACTTTCAAGTAAACAGTAAAGAGAACATGCAAAAATATCAAAAATGGTGGAGAATGTTGAAATCCAATGGTCTATTAGGTTGCCTGCTGAGCAAAATATTGAAGATGCAAGAACTTACCTAATTCTTATATGCAGCAAACAACAAAGAACTTAAGGATCTGCTTTGAACCAATTTTCCTATCTATTCAGAAGTTGAACAAAGTTTAAAGAAATAGTTTTGATTGAGCTTGGAACAGTGAATGGGATCAATGAGCAAAATAATAATAAGATAAAATTTGAACTGACATATATTCCATTGCTTAAAAGATGGCATTAGCTCATAAAGCATGTTCACGAGCCGAACATTGACTTTAAGCTAAGCCTAGGCCCTCAGCTTCCAAGTGAAATATATAAGCTCATGATGCAAATTAATGGTAAAAGTTCAACTTGTTTTCTTGCGATAAGTCAAAGAAACATGCCAACACAAGCAATGCCAATTAAAGGTTTTGCTCGTTTACCTGTTCTGTCTGATCCTCAACATTATCTGAGACGAACTTCCCAGTCTGGATGAAAGTGGAAATCAAATTAGAAATACGGAGAACACAGAAAAGTGTGGTCAAAAGAATGTAGAAAAGAGAGATGGTACTTGTAAAAGCATGCAATAATTTCAAAAGGCAAAGCAAAAACGATGAATCAAAATACACTAAAGCTATATCTTCCAAATGCAAAATACAAAATCTAAAAGCAGAAAGATACAAGCGATTTAAATTGACACAATGTATTTGGCTAAGCATATGCAACTGAAACCAAACTCGACCCAACTCCACCTGACTCAACTCAACACAAGTATAATCACATCCCAAGTTAATTGGGTCAGCCATATGAACTTTTTTCTTTCAACCAAGCTTAGCATCAAGTTAATTAGGATCGGTTGCATGGATTTTCGTTTCCACTCACAACTGAGACCGGTTATTGATTAATACTAAAAACAATAAAAACCAAAGCATCAAATTATAACAGAAACGAAGAATATATGAGTGAAAAGAGAAACGTAAATGGTGGGTACCTCAGGAATAAGACCAAGAACACCTGAAACAAAGACAAAGTTGTCAACTTTAATCGCCTGAGAATAAGGTCCCAAAGCAGCTGGTGCCTTCTCAGACTTGACAGCCTCCTTTTTAGCTGAAAAGAAAATCAACAAATAAATAAAAATGATCAGATTCCATACATACATTACCCATAAAACAGAAAGCCTTATTACTAATAGACGAAGATGAAGTGAAAATAGAGAGCGAGATTCACATGAAGTAGAAGAAGAGGTGGTTAAAGAAGCGAAAGGAGGAACAGATGCACGGGTTGAAGCGCGCCAGATGCTAGAGCCGATCACCGAAGCGCAGCCGACAGCTAAAGTAGCTCGCCGTGTAATTGCGGCTACTTTCATCATCGGTAGTTGAAACGACGCCATTTCACTATCTCTGGATTTTGATCGGCGGAGAATAAGAGATTCCTGAAAGTTTTCAAGGGAGAAAGTAGAATGGCTTTTCTGTAATTATGCGGTTGATTTTTTTTTTTTAATTTACTGATATTTGTGCATTTTTGTTTGTTTTATCCTTGGATTTTTACAGCACTGTAAAATAATATTTTAAAAATATTTTTAAATATTTAAAAATGATATATTTCTAAAATTTTTTGAATGTGGAATAAGCTGAATGAGCAAAAATAAATATCAAAAATTAAATAAATAAATTAAATCAAATTATTTTTTTATTTTAGTTTAATTTTATAATTTTTATTCAATTTTTTGATTCTTAATATAAATAAATTCAATTATTTCAATTTGATTTAATTTTTATGCAGAATTCATCAAAAATAAATAATATATATGAAAAAGGTACCAAAGTTGAATTTTATACCATTTGTTAACAAATATATATATATATATAACTAATTTTTTATTTTTATAAAAACCTAATTAAATTTAATTATTCGATTCAATTTTTATTCTTTCACAAATTAGTTTGATTTCAGTTTAAATTTTTGTTAATTTAGTTTTCAATTGAAATTGGATTCAATTTTGAAACCAATTTTATCATTATACATTCATCAAAATAAGATTAATACAAGGTTTAATAAAAAAAAAATTAAAAACAATTTGATTTGGATGTGATGTGGGTTTATAAATTTATAAAGGTTGAAAAATTTTGTCGTTTTATAATAAATCATTATTTTGATATAACATTTGAAAATAGTTTGATATCATTATAAAAAAATTATTATTTTAAACTATTTCTATTATTTTATGAAATAATTAAAATATTTTTGAGGGATACATTTTAATATTAAATATTACAATTTTAATCTTGATGATCATCATAATTATATTTATCTTATTAATTAATTATATTTCAAATGAATTTAATAAATATATTATTATATTTTATGAATATTTATTTTATATTAATAATATAAATTTATATATTATATATTTAAAATTAATTTTTTTTATATAAACTAACTGGTTACTTGGTAAGTCTTCAGCTTTATATTAATGTCAATTGTGGCGGCTCTAAGTTTTGTTGGAATTCTTACCGTCTATTTTTGAAAAGAGAACTGCAATCAAATAAATGGACAACAATCTTAACCAGTTGTATATTAAAAAAACAACTAGTTTCAGATGAAGGCACGCAAAAATCAAAGTGCATTGCTTGAGATGGTTGGGAAGATCAAAGATAAGATAATTTCACTGCTATTTGCAATACAATATGCCCAACACAGCAGGCAGACAGGGGATAAGTGTACCAGGAAAAAAAATTGCTTCGAAAAATAATCAGCAAAGAATGAAGGATATCATGAAGCAATCATTGGGTATTTGAGCTGTAATACAACAAGAAGATACAAACATTCCGGAAGCATATCCGAGTTATGTGCTTGCATGATCGGGTAATCGTTTCAAGTCCATTTCAACTTGATGGATTGTCCATTGCATAGTTTCCAGTTTCTGTAATAAAATGACAATATTAGATAGAAAGAATTCAAAGACCAAATGAAGTGTATTGTATAGTCTGAAATGATGGTGTACCTTCACAATATCGTGGTATTGCCTTGCTATTTTGTCAAAATGAGGATCTACGCCTTGATATTCACGTAGGCGCGTGACCTAGCAAGAGAGAAGCAATACAAAGAGAGAACGAAAATCAGGAAGAAAGTAAGAAACTAAAGTAGGATCTCTAGTGATCTGCCTCGTGACTGTGGTCGCCCACAATCAGAATCATTGCACGTTGAAACACTAAACTCACAAGATGAATTCGTTAGCACCAAAATGGGGAATGAATTCGAAAACTAGACTAAAAATATTTTTTCCCTACTTATTCTCCACATCTCAAGACGGTAAAAAAGCTACTTTCAGAACACACATTGAAAAAACATGTAATTTAACAATAAAGAACCTCCAGCAAGTTCAGAGTATAAAATCAACTGGTAAAGAAACAAACCGCTTTATTGTATGCCATTGAAGCTTCTTCTGTAGCCTCGACAAGATATTTCCTGAACAAGCAATAGGGCATCATTAAAATCTTATCAAAACCTCACACCGTGCATAAAGCAAGCCTAGAGGTGCCACGATCAGAACCTGATTTTGTGAAGGGCTGGTATGGACTCCTGAGTATAAGTTTCAAGGAGGAGAACATGCTCTAGTACCCTGCAAAAATAACTGGTCATTATCGAGAGCTAGCACAACAACTTCTAGCTACTATAAATTGCAAAAGTCTTGTAACATGTTAGGAAATACTTATTTATTTTGCTACTTATGCATATTTCTTTTGGTCAACTCCTTTCATTTGCAGACTAACAATAACAGGATCCGACCACATGCACACAAGCAATAGAACGAACCTTAATTTTGCGCTCATGGTCTCACACCTTTTACACAGCCAAGTCTTTTGTAGGTCATCCTATAAAATATTTGGCCAATGAGTTTGAGAGCAAAATAGTGAAGTTATGCATAATTGTCAGCGTTTGAAAAAGTAGAAGCCTCACATATTTATGCTGATGCTGCAACTTCAAATCTTTTACAAGCTTAATGAGCACTGCCAGTATCTGCTCTAAGACCTTCTCATGAAAAAAATAGCATGCAGATTATTAAACAGGCTACATGATAATGTTATTAAACAGAAGAGAAGAAACATAAAATAACTATTTTGTAGTTTAGAAGCTAAAACAGAGGCAAAAGCAAATAATGCAGAAACAAATTTCACATTTATCCTCATACATTGTAATATTCAGCAAATTTTCTATCTGCAGAGTAGAGATCCTCCTGCAAAGCAGCTTCTTCCCTTTCAATTTCCTCAATTATCAATTTAACCCTGATAAAGCAAAATAACAAGGCTTAAATATTCCACAGAACACATCAGGTTTTAACCCTATATTGCAAAAGACTGATGGAAGAAAAATTGTCCAAACCTTTCTGGAAGACGAGTAGTTGAATTTTGGCTAGCAGATGAAGTGTCTGCAGCAACATCATATGTATTAATGAATCTCATTTACTATAATAAGCACACACCACCATAATTTTTCAACAGAAATGCAACCCTAAACATGAGTAACCAAAATTAACCTTTTTTTTTTACACTAATAGCTACATTCATATGAATAGGTCAAGTTGATGCATAGATTGAAGTTGGAAAGATGTTTCAGTCCATGTACAAGAGCTACTTTCGCCCTAACAATCAAAAGAAAATACTCGGTGTAGAGCTCTCTAGTAATTCATTTAACTTACCAATATCATCATCAAAAGCATCAGCTAACTTATCGCATTTATCCTTTAAACGTCTGTCAATCTCATGTGAAAGTGACATCTGGTACTCTGCTGTGTCCTAACAATTTCAGATAGAATATCAGTTGACCTAAATTAAAGAGGTGTATGTAGTTTATACAAGAAAAGGAGATGACTCATGCAGTTCCCATGTCATCGTATTGCATAAACATACCATCATTGATGGCCTTTGCTGGAGCTGGGTTTGCCATAAATAGGCAGGTGTTATACCAAGAAAGCGATTATGAACACCACCAATCCCAGGATCTGAAGAATCAGTTGCACAAAGAGGAAGGGTATTATTTGCTGCGCCTGCAGTGCTGTTTGCAGAGCTATTGGTATAGTTCATCGAATTAGAGCTTGAGCTGATTGTGACACTAGTACTGGTACTGTCAAGGGAAGTTCGAGACATTACACTCCACTTTTCAATTTCCTCTTCATGGATCTCACCATCTTTCGATATAAGAGGCAGTCTCAATTTCTGAGCTGCTTCTGCTACAACTAACCGATGCTCTAGAGTCTCATAAACCTAACATAAACAACGAACAGAAAGAGAACACATTACTACACACGGCCATTACTAAATACAACAGAATCAAATACTTCAAAAAATTAAAATATAATAAAATCCCTATTCTAAAGCCACATAATATGCTCCAATACCTATTTTTAAAACAACAACAACTGCAAGCAGTAATAAAAATAGATAAATTGCTCGACTTTATAACCTTGACTGTCAGTTGTGAATGGAATCACGAAACACTCAGCTAGAAATCAGGAACAGTAAAACAAAAGAACAAGAAACTTTAAAATTACTGAACCTGAGGAGAGCTGTTCAGGCTAAGTTGAGGATATAAGCCTTTAATATCACGAATGCCACCAAGATTAGCAACTGAAACAGCTTGTTGATATTCTTCCACCATACCAATTGCTTCACAGTAAATTGCCTTAATTCAAAATAAAAAAGAAACAAAATTCTGCCATTCAGAGGAACAACAATCAATCAAAATAAATATGCCACTTTTTTTTTCTTTTTTCACTAAATGCTCAAATGAAGCCCGAATAGCACGCAAAAAGAAATAAATAAATAAGAGAAGACCATTCAATTATTTACCATTGCTTCCAAATAACGCAATCTCTCCCTACACATCTCCTCTCGCGCCTATGAACAAACAATATAATTAAAACCATACAATTTCTAGGCAACCAAACAGAAAATCTAGAATAAAAAGTAATGGTGATAGTACAAGTTGGAGGTCGTAATAAGCATATTTGGAAATGAGAGATCCATCAGGTGCTAAGCAGTGACGTTCTAGCTGATCGATTACTTGACTTACGTCGGCCGGTAAGTTTTGGCCACTTCCTTGCAGCCCTTTCACCATCGATCCAAAAAAGACGTCGTCGTTTTCCCCCTTTTTTTCTCAGTATGGTGGTTTCTGATGGACCAGGCGGAGAGATGAAATCTCGAAAGAAAAAGTTAAAAAGCCGCTCGTTTTTCTTTATTTCGAAGGAGAAAACTAAATTACTAAAATATCCCTGGATAGACCATCTCCTAAATCCGGATACGACCCGGATTGTCCTGCATTGGTCTAGGGGTCCGTTTGGGATTCTTAATTAAATGTTATTTATATTGATTAATTTTTAATAAAGACCAAATTAAAATGTATTTTAAAATTTTAATTTATTTTGATAATTTTAAGATATTATATATATATATATTGTCTTCAATTTAGCAATATTTCTATTTTAAAATTAAGAAATTACATTTCTCTCTCTGACCGTTTTTTGGCGGAAGTGCCCTGGTCATTGAAACGACATCATCCTTGTAGAACGACAGATTCTTTTACTTCTAATGATCCTGTCGTTTGCTCGTAGGATTATAAAGAAAAAAATTCGAGATTTGTTTTGTCGGCTTTCTTCTTCCTCTTCTTCTGCAAAACCCAAAATCTTCATTGCTGTTCCTCTTTTTTCTTTTTTTATTTTTCCCGTTTCCAATTAATTTTTAGAACTTTCAAATAAAAATCGCTTCGATTTTGCGTATTTGATGGAAAAAGGAAAAGCAGCAGCAATAGAGGAAGTAACGACATCATTAAAGAAACTCGATTTCAGCTCCAAATCTTCTTATTTTCCCTCTACTTTTCATTCTTCAAGTAATTATATCCAGCCTTTGACTATTTTATCAACTGGGTATTTTCAATTCAATTATATGAATCAAATTATCTAATAAAATTCTGGACCTTAATTTTTTAGCTTATCAAGTTATGTTTTTCATTTTTCAAGTAATCATCTCCAACCTTTTCCTGTACTTTGTAAATTGGGTATTTTCAATTTAATGATGTAAATCGTATTTTGTTAATGAAGTATGGCCTTTAATTTCAAGTTTTTGATCGTTCTTTTAGTGATTGTATTCACCCTTTTCTGTTTCGTCAATTAGGTATTTTCACTTTTGGTATGAATCAACTTTTGCAAATGAATTTTCTGCCTTTAATCTGAAGTTAACAATTTTTTCGTTCTTCAAGTGATTATATCTACTCATTTATATTTTATCAATTGGGTAATTTTCAATTTCAGATTTAAGTCAACTTTAACTCATGAAGTTTTCGCCTTTAATTCCAAGTTACTGATTTTCTTATACTGGGTTTATTCGATTTCAGGATTGAGTTACAAAAAAACAGAACCCCCAAGTTTGGTAAGTTTATGTCTTGGAGTTGTTGGAAAGCATTTAGAGGATATCATTGGAGAGTTGGATGAGATTGCTATTGGATTTCCAGCTCATATCAAGGTCTAAATTCTACTTTTGTAAAAGAAATCAGGTTCTTTATAAGTTTGCTAGTTATTATATTCTTTTTAGTAACAACTAGGTAATGAATTCCTTTTGAATGTTGGGTTTAGAAACGTGATTTTGTAGTTTATCTGCTATTTCGTAGTGGTTATAATCAATGTTATAGTTGGATGAATTCTTTGAGTAATTTATGTCATTTGTAGATGAATAAATAATGACCATTTGCATTTTAATTGTTGTTGATGCTTTTGTAGGAGGCTATGTATAAATATGTATGTATGTGTGTGTATACACATCATGTGATTAACATCTGTCTTTCTTTTTTAACCCGAATGTTCACGTCTTCATGGCAGATGGCAATTTTTGCAATGTCCAGGAGAAGAAAATTACTTAATGATGATGTTGTTGTTGCTTTAGCTGATTCTTCCTGGGAAATTCTTGATCTTTCTGGATCAGATGTCACTGATTCTGGTTTAATAAAAGTTGCTGCAACCTGCAAATTTCTTCAAGCTGTAGATATAAGGTATGTAAATCGTGATTTCAATAAGATTTTCAGTTAGTGATAAATTGCTGACAAATCTCTGGTACAAACAACTTTGTTCCAAACAGAGAAGGCAGAATAGAACGGGATTGTTTAGGGATTGAATCAGCTTAGAATAGAAGGGATTGTTTAGGGATTATCTTTTGAATCAGCTTTGGCAATCTTACATCTGAACTTATAAGGATAATAGATTGATGTCAGAATAGATCATTAACTACGTCAGTTGAGAAAGTGGATGGTGATATGGAAAGTTGAAGAGAGCAGTGGACTTCAACTCATAAGGAGAAGAATCTCTCAAAAAATCTTATCCATAATCAATATTAGTGAAAATGAGAATTCATACAACTGGCCTTATCGAGTATGCTGAGAATGTTGAAATGTTTTATATTTCTCCTCATTTCTCAAGTGATACTTATTCCTCTCCTTCAAACAGTTCTTTTCTTTGATCACAAATCTGTGCTTCAGATCAAACGTCTTTTTACTCTTTAGAAACATGAATCATGCTTAATAAATTTTTTGTGCAGCCGATGCCATGATATTACTGCTGCTGGTGTTTCAGAACTTATTCAACAGTGCAAGTCACTGCAAACACTGAGATGCGGGTACATTCCCTACGCTCCCTAATTCACATACATTTGGATCTTTTGGTCTGTAATATACATGCTTTTCATCATTTGCTCATCCATTATGTATTTTGTTTCCGGTTATGAGTTGGTCTTCATGCTAAGTGGTGAATAGTAAAATTTAAATCTTTGCTTCTTGTCTGTCGTCAAATGGGAAGGGTTCCAAATAACAACAGTTAAATGCTCGCTTAAATTTGATATATCTAAAACATCAGCAATTTTTCACCGGATCTGCTTGTGTGAATTGCCATATGATTGGTGATTCATATATCATATGTAGTCTGGAGGCTTCTAATTTCTGATCAGCATTTACAGTGTGTTATGTAGGGGTGTGCAAAACCAAACCATTGAAAATTCAATAAACCAATTGGTTTAGCTTTCAAAACCAAAAAATTTTTGTCCACAAATTGAACCAAATCAATCATTTGCGCATCCCTAGTGTAATTAGCAAGTCATAGAGCTTCATATGTAGTTTGTTGCCTTGGAATTTTTCATCAGCATTTACATTCATTTGAGGTTTTAACTAGGGTATAAACCTAATAACAGGCTTGAACCAAAGTTAATGTTGCAGAGGGTGCCCAAGGAGCGACTACACTGCACGTAGCTGCTTGTATATGTTAAAACCAAAGCTGAATGATATAGAAGAAGATTCATGGGAGGAGCTTGATACATCTGAAATTGGTCATGGTGCAGAATCCCTACGGTGGCTTGTTTGGGTATGAGATTGTCATCATATTTAGTTTATTAATTTAGATCAATTAATTTGCAATCATCTGTTATCCTTGAAGTGAAAGAAAATCACATGCATATGGCACTTTAGTAATGACTATCTGGCCAACATCAACTCAAACATGTGGCTATATTTGCCATGATACCAGTTTGGCAGATGATAATGTTCACACGGATTCAATTATATCATACATGGATTGCAATTGTAAAGCCAATTATGTGATGTTAGAAATGGAGATTCCTGAAACAAAGCCAATTTTGATCTTACAAATGGACTTGCCCTTGTGACATGTATGTGTAATTTCCTGGTTAAAAGTCTGGTTCCTTTATACGTCATAATTATTATTCCTCTCAGCTTCCATATTTTTTTCAGCGCTCTTTGTGTTTTCTATATTTATCTTCGTACTTGAATTTTATCCTCTTTAGGTTCTTTCTCCTGAGACGTTGACTATATATTACTTTATTTTTCAGCCCAAGATTGACAAAAATTCATTGGAGATCATGGCCACCGAGTGCCCGCGAATAACAGTAAATCCAAAGCCATCGCCCTTTGGTTTTAGAGGAATGAAGGTTCCTGAAGAAGCGTTACCAGACATGGCACTGGATGATCCCATTGTCAGGGATATTGATCCTAAAACTTGGGCAACTTGTGCGTTTACACCGAAACCTGCGGTTCCTTCCGTTTTGAGCTCAAATGAGCTCCCGATGGCCGAAAAGTTCAGACTTGCCTTTGTGGAGAGGGACACACGCTTAGCACCAAAACGAGCAAAGAATGCAAGACAACATCAGCGACGTGCGGAGAGAGAGTGGATGATGATCGATTCAAAAGCCAAGTCATTAGCTCTAGCATCAAGAGCAAGCAAGTCGCTCAGGAACTAGAATTCAGAATATCGGAATGCTCTCTTGGATGTGGCCCGGTTGCCTAAGCGTCTGTTGGTTGTATATTTGGTGTTATCAGTTTTGATTGAGAAAATGACACGATAACCAAGGCTGTTACATGCAAGTTCGCTGCTGTTCGTTTCTGGATCATGAACGAGCAATATATTGGCAATCAAAATTTGATTTATACTTTCACTGATCAAAATATGGGCATGCAAATGAATAATTAATAGCATTTCCATCACATCATATATCTCTTGTCTTCTTAATAATGATATGCAATGCACGTAATTAAATACCAACAATGAGAAAAGAATAAAGATGAAAAAATTGTCTGGTTTGCTGATGCATATCTGGAAAACAATGGTGCATCTCACTTGGGAAGTTTGTAAAATTTAGTAGAAATGCCGCAAGCCAAAATTTCTGTGGCTAATCACTATGACTTGTATGGTTTGGTCAAGAAATTCTGAAAGAAAAATTATGTTGGTGGTTGCCAAGTCCCTGGCTTGAAAGTTGCACCAGATCCTGTTGGTTCTGAAGACCTGAAAAAATAGAGTTCATCAATCCACGAGCATCGGTTTTCCAGGCATTGTAATGTAATGTAATTAGTGAAAAGCAGCTAATTGACAACTAAAAGTAATGTTTGGTTCAAATGCATTCCTAAATTTTATAGAATTTATTTGTGAATTTCATGCAAATATGTTTGGTTTAAAAGAACTTTCAGGTTTTTGTGTTGAAATCATCTCGAGTATCACCAAATTTATTTATCATACTAGTGCACTTTGCATGCAGTTCCCACTTACGTTGGCAAAGGTTCTTTCTCTCCATTCTCAGGTTCTGCTTCGGTTTCCCTGTAAAGGACGATAAATAATATGTGAGATTCTGATTTTAACATGATAGGGCTTGAAGCATTGCAAAAGTATGATTTCTTAAAAGCAAGATTGATTCTCATAGTTAAGGAATGATCTTTTCTGTCAGAACAAATAAACACGTTTGAAATCAATCAAATGCCAAAGCTAGATGCCATTATGTGAGCTAACCCACCTCAATCTATCCGTATCTGATTCTTCCTTGAACTTGATACCTTGGATGTCAAGAACAATCATGGAAAGATATTAGCAGAATATTCATTAGACATGCTTACTACAGAGCAATAGCAGTTAGAAAAAGTCACATATGATTTCGAGTGGTATTCAAACTTTATCATGAATTTCACGCCAATTCATTTTCCACCAGTTGTGTGATGTTCAAGAATCCATGGGTGGTGTGACTATATTAATCACACATCAATTTACTGGAACCAATCTTTACTTGGTTCTAACATAAGTAATCGGTTGATTGAAGTGATAACTGATTGATCTATTTCAGCAAAATATTGTAATACCTTCTGAAGCAGTCGGAAATTGTTGAATGAAGCTTTTCAAGTCTGGACCTCCAACTTTACCTGTAAAAATGGGGCCAGAGTATCATATAAATGTTTTATCAAGAAGCAGAATGCAGTTGACAAGCATATCTTTAGTTAGCAACTGACCAGTGCTAACGACTTTGCGAGATCCACCTTCTCTAGCTCTCCTTTCTTCTTCCTCTTTCTTAAGAACTTAACAAAGTGACAACAGAGAAGATCGATGAGCAATGAAAATATACAAGTTGAGAATATCAGATCAGTATTTTTGAATAAGACCATGCAAAAGAGCATGTGGTATCTATGTTTTTAGGACAAGTCTTGACCATTATATCAGGGAATGCTTTTCCAAATACATACATATTAGTATATTGCTGCAGAGATTTTCTATAAACTAACTAAAAATTCGGACAAAATCGGAGTTCCTTGAACAAAAAGTACATACGAGCTACATTCTGCTTCACAAGTTCACGCCTGGCTTCAAGTTCAAGCATTTCCTGAATAGAGAATAAAAACATAATGTAAGACGACAAAATGAAACATCAAACAATATATCTTGCACACATTATTTTACCCAAAAATCATTACAGTTGACCCCAAAAGGTATGGGATTTATGTATGTTTGAGCTGAGTTGTGTTTAGGAGTACTCAACGAGGCAAGAAGAATTGGGAAAAGAACATAGATGACTACTCGTCATTCGCAATTTGTCTAGAGCTAAAGACCAGAGAATGAAAACATAAAATCATTGAAATCCATGCATTGTAAAATTTCTCATCTTCCTGTAGAAAGACCAAACCAGCTCACTGGTTATCATCCAGTATTTTCTGGCCTTCCAATTTTCAAACAATCAAACTCAGTTCAACTTTAGTTAAGAGCATAATTAAATTTGGACTTGCTTTTAATGAAACACATAATCCACATTAGAGATATATTAAACATTCCTAAACCTCACTTAACAGCTTAAACTTTTAAGTTGAATAATTACTTAATATGCTATCAGAGCCTTTATGATCAAAAAGGTTTAGAGTTCAATCCATATAAATTTCAATTGTTAAATAATGAATTTCAAGATAAGATGTGGTTTTTGTATATTTATACTTCAAGTCCAATAAACATTCACATACTGTATTAAAAATATATTAAACCATTTATGAATTTCATCTAACGGTTTAAACTTTGATTCACAAGTCTTATTATTCACATCGAGAGACACAAAAGTTAGACGCCTCACATGAAATCAATTACGCTAATAGCAAAGGCGCACACGAACGCATCCCCAACAATTGGAAAGATCTTTTTTTCCTTCATGTTCTATTTCCTATGAAGGTTGGGAAGAATTTATTGGTAAATGTGTAGTGGGAAGAAAAAATGGTTCTACGATACCTCAGGAGTAGGGGCCTTTTTACGCTGCCCGTTCAACCAGCAAATCCATTCGACTGCAACAATAAAATTTCACAAGCAACCATCTTAGCTTAGGAATAAACATGCAGAGAGTGAATAATCATCAAAATTTAGATAACAAACCTCTAAATTCACTATGATTCGTTTTGCATTTACGCCTAAATAGATTAACTAAATGCAGAAAACATAGAATTGTTGCATCAAGACGCTATTTATGAGTTTTGCTGCTCGCACATCCATTCAAGGAAATCTGACAAACTAAAGCTGCAAAGACCAGCATCATATTGAACAACTTACCCGGAATAGAGGTTGGATCATCCTCTGCTTTGAATACTACCCATCTTTTCTCTTTTGCTGATACATCAAATATTCTACTGTAAGTCACTAAATGTAGACATTTCCATTTTCCAAAAGGAAATGCGTAATTATTCTGGCATAATCCACAAGATGCATATAAGTACAATTAAAATCATCTCAAAACAAATAAGCTTCTTAAAGCAAATGCTGATTAAAACTTTATCTTAGCTGAGATATGTAAATGCAATGACTTACCAGTGAGATTGCATCAAACTTAACCTAAACACAAGCGATTACTAACAACTAGCAGAACCAGAACAAAGCTAGAATCTTTTTTTCCCTAACGAATGAATCTCAATTGCCAAAGCAAACCCACATAGCAAATTAGTAAATATTGCCAAAAAAAATTTACAAAATAAAAGAAAGGATAGAGACCCACTTACTGATACCATCGATCTCTTCTGTTCTTGTGAAGTAACGGTTGCCTGCCTTGTCTTGACCCACAAAAGTTCGCTTAGCAAAGAAGCCTGAAATCCTTGAAAATAGCTTCGACATCTTTTGTTTGTTATTTTGTTCTATGAATCAACTGAAACCCATTGCTCTAATTTGAATAGTGTAACAGCTTAACCAGTGCTCATGTAATCTGCAATGTATTGAGCTTCTTATCGGGTCGGGTTGACCGAAGTGTTTCTTTTTATGAGATTTTAAAGATAATTTATTTATCATATTTTGTAAAGTATACTGTGAAATACTTTTATTTTACTTTCTTAATTTATTTTATTTTAATTATTTATTCATATATTTTTAAATAAAAAATTTATTTAAATAATAAAAATTAAAATTTATAAGAAAAATTTAAAAATTAAAATAAATTAATATGTTTAAAATATATTAATTAATTTAATTAATTTTACCATGTATCACATAATAACAATCAATTTCTAAATTTTAATTTAATTTTATCAAATTAATAAAAATAACTATAAATTATTATGCTTAAAATATTAAGATAAAATATTTTTAAAATGAGATTATAAAATAAATAGTAATTAAATTAATATCTTAATTAAATATTGAAAATAAATTACTAAAAAATTTATTTAAATTTTAATACATATATTAGAATTAAATAAAATTAAGCAATAAATTAAATATTAAATTGTAATAATTTTACCTATTTCCTTCCTCCTCTTGTTAGTGCTGCTTCGCCTTTTCGTTCTCAACTCCTAATTCCCATTCTCACGGAAAGAAACTGCAGGCGTAAGATTCACAAATTTCTCGGCAACCAAACAGCCAATCAGCCATTCATCATTACTTCCTAATAAAAATCATAACTTTACACTGTTTGATTTGTAGATTTCACTTTGTTCTCTGCAAAACCCAAAAATTTTGACTTGTAGCAAGGGTTTTGCAGAGATTTAACTTCTCATTAGCTTGCTGTATTGAACAACAATAATCTAAATCAGCAAAAACGATGTCTTGTTCTAATTTAATGATGTGGGTCAATCCAAAATCATCAAAGATTAGAACTTTTCCTCTTTCTTTTCAATTTCAAGAAAACCCATTTCGCCAGTTGGTCCAGATTTCTCAGCTTCATGATACTTTCTCTCAACCTCGTGGATATGATTCTGTTCAATGTGGTCTTCGTGAGATAAGGGAAAGGATACATGCTGTTAAAAGCACCCAAAAGATCACTGAGGCAATGAAACTTGTTGCTGCTGCAAAGATAAGGCGAGCTCAAGAAGCTGTTATCAATGGTAGACCCTTTGCTGAATCACTTCTTGAACTACTTTATCATATTAATGAACAGCTTCAGTTAGAAGATATTGATGTTCCCTTAACTAATGTTAGGCCTGTAAAGAATATAGCTCTTGTTGTTATTTCTGGTGATAGAGGTCTTTGTGGCGGCTTTAACAATGCAGTGTTGAAAAAGGCTGAAACGAGGATGAAGGAATTGGAAGAAATGGGATTAGATTGCTGTGTTATTAGTGTAGGAAAAAAGGGTAATGGGTATTTTAAGCGTAGGCCTAAAGTTTCCGTTGATAGATTTATTGACGGAGTTGGTTTTCCTACTGCTAAAGGAGCTCAATTGATTGCTGATGATGTCTTTTCATTGTTTATCAGTGAAGAGGTTGATAAGGTTGAGCTTGTGTATACTAAGTTTGTATCATTAGTGAAATCTGAACCTGTGATTCATACTTTGTTGCCATTATCACCTAGAGGACGGGTTTTGGATTCGAACGGGAAGTGCATTGATGTTGAAGATGATGAGTTCTTCAGGCTGACGAGCAAGGAAGGAAAGTTGGCTGTCAAAAGAGAGAAAGTGAAAGGAAAGAAGGAGGGAGTTCTGCCACTTCTGCAGTTTGAGCAAGATCCAGTTCAGATTCTTGATGCTATGATGCCACTGTATCTAAATAGTCAGATTCTGAGGGCATTGCAGGAATCATTAGCTAGTGAGCTTGCGGCGAGGATGAATGCTATGAGTAATGCTACAGATAATGCAGTTGAACTGAAGAATAATCTGTCCATTGCATACAACCGAGAACGACAAGCGAAAATTACAGGTGAGATGCTAGAGATTGTAGCTGGTGCTGAGGCACTAATTGAGCTAGATTGATGTCAATGTCGGGTCCTAATTGCCTTAGCGATTTTGTTTATAACTTTGTGCGATTAACAGGGTCCGACCATCTCATACGAACTGTCACCGAGAGGACAGTTCTTTGTTGTAACCTTGGCTCAAGTCCATAATTTGTGGAATAAGAATGTCTTTTATATTACCAAAGTCACTTTTAGTTCATTTTTCGACTTTTTAATGTATTCGTTTATTTATTTTTTATTCATTATGCCATTTATTTAAAAAAAATGGGGGAAAAATGAATGAAAAAAGAGGGGAAATGTCATTAGTGGGCTTCGAGTCCAGCTTACTTGGAGAATCACGCATGCATGTCAACTGCCTGGGCTAAGGCCCACAAGTAAAATGAAAATACTGAAATAAAGAATATAATATACAAGTGTTTATTAAATATAATAAATATATGGGTTTATATTAATTAATATATAATTGTAAAAAATGAACGGATCAGATAAAAGTAAGATTTTTTTATTATTAATATTTCATGATATTTTCATGAGAATCTTTAAATGAAATAAATTTTTGAAATAATAGATTATTTATTTCAAAAAATAATTAGTTAACTTAAACATCAAATATCTTAAACAAAACCCTTGTTCGTACAATTTCTAAAATTTATTAATTGATGATGGTATGAATGTTTTGATGTGGAATATAGTGTTGTGGTTAAATAGGTTGCCACTTGGCAGGTGTTAGGATTGAAGTGTGAACTTTGTCCTTGTCTGAAATGGATAGATGCATGCAGAAGAACCATGTCATGTCATCTCCATCGCCACCCTTCCTTCCTTGTCAAACTCTAACCCATCAATCATCCACTCTTTTTGCTGTTTCTTGAATAATATCATACACTCGTTTCTTGGTTTCCAAAAGTGATTCCCTCCCTCCAAGGATCCCACACCTCGATCCGATAAGATTGTAAATGAGGTAAATCATGATATCCAGTAATCTCTTAGATAGGGATCTGTAGTCTTGATGCCCACAATGAACCCACCCAGAGGGTGTAATTCCCACATTACGACTGTCAAGACTTGAACCGTGAACATTTTGATTTCTAACACCCATCCGAGTACCAACTGGGCTACACCCGTGCTGGTTCATACACTTGTTTCATGTTTTAGAGAGGGGTCCGATAATAATCCTCCCACTAATATGAAATTAATTTTAAATAATTAATTTAGTATCATCATTAAATTACTAAACTCTTTCATGAAGTGATGACAGTTTACTAAACTCTACCATAATCATTGAGCATACCTAATATTCAAAGTGTCATATAAAACACCAATCAAAACCCTGCAAAAAAGCATGTTAATCATTTCACATTATAACGATAACTATCACTAAAATTGTATAACTAATAATTAATACCTATTAAAATTAATAGATATTAATTAACGTTAATAATTATTCACTAATCCATCATCATGAATTAAAAGAATTTTATAAAAAAAAAACTTACATATATTTCATGAGTTCACGTATCAAATTTAATTAAATGTTATTTTTTTCAAAAATAATAAATAAGAAATATTTGTCAATGCATTATTATATAATTAAATGTTAGAAATATTTCCTTTTGGCTTGTTTGCTTGACCATTCCATCAAAAACATTAAATAGATTATGATGTCTCACCAAATAATAACTACAATATTCCATCAATTCTCAAAATCTTTTTTAAAATTAATTTCATCATCTTCATTCATAAATCATGTCAATATGTACAATAATCAATGTGATTTAAGTTTTCTATTATCTTTAATTTTTAATTTTTTTAGTTTTTAATTTTTAATAGATGGTTAATAACACTCTAATAAGTATATGATACAAAAATCAAAATTTAAATATTAGTTAAAAAATTAAAAATTCATTAAAATTCAAATGTTTTTTTTTTTTAATCATTGGACCTACCCTACTACTTTAATTTATTTAAACATCCTTAAATTAAGATTTCTTACTACTAATTTAAATTGATTTCATCAATCCTAGCATAAAATTTTAAGGATGTTCTTGTAAATATCTCTTTGAAATACATGGTAGGAAATAATATATAACTGGTAATTGATATCAACCACTAATGTGATATTCAGTTTAGAAACTAACATAGTGATTAAAAAAAATATATTTTATTTGTTTATAATTGAGTTTGTATTAATTTATTAATAATATAATATAATTTAAATTATATTATAAATTAAATTAAATTATTGATAACTTTAAGTATGAGTTATAATTTGGATTGTATGGAATTTATATTATTTGTTAATATACTACTTTGATTCTATTTTTTACATATTAATAATATTATTTCATGTTATATGACATATAAGTTAATCATATTAAACAAATAATGTCACATTATGGATGTTAAGTTTAGATTTTGACATAATTAAAAATTTGAATCATATTTAAATTGAATCTAAATTTATATTCATAGAAAAATCATCATTATTTAATACATGGAAAAGAATTAAAAAAAAACTTACAAAATAAAAACAACATTGCATTATTTGTTTACCATGAAAAATCATGAAATCAGTTGTAGAATATGAATGATAGATAATACAAATAAGGAAAAGAATCCAAGAACCTATCATATATATATATATATATATATATATATATTAATTACAGTAACATGAATCTAGTCGAGCTGGATATGGATACTTCTGCCCAAAGATTCTTTCTTTCTCTCTTTCTTGCTGCTTTTTCCAAGTTATCTTAAAGAAAAATGCTAAAAACGACAAAGAAATTCAAGAAAATCCTTCTTATTGGTTGATTGAAATTGAAACGTTCCAAAACGCAAGTTCTCGTCGTCTTCTATTTTCTGTCTTTTGTTTTATTATTTTCTTGATTTTGATGACCAAGTTCTTTGCACGACGGCTGGTATATTGTTGCATGTGGGTCACATTTTGCCAAATAACATTTATTTTATTATTTATTTTCTATTTCAAGAAATTGAATTTTACTACCAAAATCCAAGTTATGATAATTGACTTTTCTATTCTTTAATATTTTATGATTCTATTGCTAATAAAATGTATGATAGTAATATCATATATTATTATATAATTTGTGGTAGGATTAAATAATGAAATCTATTATTTATATGAAAAATTTAAATATTTTATAATAATATTACCTCTTCATATGAAATTATACTGAAATAAATATATATTTTTATTTCTTAATCATTTTTGAAATGGTCTATGCTACCTTAAATGATAGAGTTTGAGTTCAAGTATCATAATAATTGATTTGATACGAGAGTAGTATAATTTGACTTCAGAATAATTAATTATACTGTTAATCATCATTATGAAAATCACTCTCTATAATGATTTTATGATTAAATATTCAATATTAAATGATAAAAACATATATATTTCTAATTTTAATAATTATATTACTGTAGGATTTATTCTTTTTGAATATATACATATAACTCAATTTGTAAGAACTTGAATAATAATAATAATAATAATAATAAAATTATTATTATTAGTAGTAGGTTTCCATCTAAAATCAAATTTTTTTAATGAAATGGTCCAATAATATATTTGGTATGATTTTAGATGCTAGAGAAATTAATTAATATGTATTTTTAGTATACTTATGAACATTGTTATAAATATTTAATTATTAGTAGTTAATTATTATTTATATACTGATTTGAAATAAAGTATTGAATAATAATACAAATAATTATAAAAATGAAAGATTTTATTTTATCTTTCATAATAATAGTAAATAATCTTAAAATATTTGTAAAAATAATTAATTTTTTTATAAATATAACACATTTTTATATTAAACTTATATTAAATACTTTATTTCATAAAATTAATGATTTTTTCGATTATGATAAATTAAAAATCCATGATCCTATCACAGGGAAATATATATTACTAATATTTTAAATAATTATAAAAATGAGAGATGTTATTTCATATTTTATAATAATCATAGATGATTTTACAATTTTTATAAAAATAATAATTTTTCATGATAAAATTATATCAAATTCATGATAAATTTTAAATATTATTTATATAAATATTTTTTAAAAAATAATACATTTTTAACATTTTCTGAAATTTCAAATTACAGTTGCCAGTTTCATGGCGGCTTATCCTCTCATCCACTCAAATTCAGATTTATTTTATTACCTTTATAGTAATTTATGCAGACTTCAATTTTGACTTGTTTTACTGCTGGTTTGATACTTATATATCTTTTACAAGTTTAATTCATATTTTTAAGTGTTCTTCAATTAATCATGTTTCTGTGTTTATACATCTTATATTTAAAAATTAATATTATATTAATCTAATTTTATATAATTTAATTTTAAACGGCAAAGAAAAATTATTCGATCAAAATCTTATAAATAAATACATGATAATTTTATTTCATATCATTTTATAATTATATGTATAAATATTTTATTAAAAAATTTAAAATTTGAGTTTGAGTTTTGATGATCATAAGTTTATTTCATATTTCTATTATCTCTATTTTGAATAATTAATTATTTTTTATAAATTAATAACGATAAATTATTTTTAAAAAAAAATGGATATATAGTTGAAAAATGAAAATATTAATTAAATGTAATTAAATATTAATAAGTTATACTATGAGTGATTGGGGAATAATTCTCTGAGACAGGGTTGAACTTATCCAAAATGAATTTATTTTATTAACAAAAATGAAAAATTAACGACTGTGAAAAGAGTTTGATAATTATAAATAAAAATTAAATGATTAGGTATAATTGAAAGACGAATTTTTACTTCAGCTAATTTATATTTAATAATAAATTAAAAAAAGAAAAAGAAAAAGAAAATCATCATCAATCACTAAGCCTCCATGGTGACAACCACCGAACCTTTTAGTGCTTATACATATATATATATATATATATATATAGTATGAATGATTTAATAGTATGAATGATGTAAGTTGTTAGATGTGATATATGAATGGTTTATGGTTTATGCAACTTGAGAATAATTAAATGTATACAGTCGAAATCTGATTCACCATGGGAAGGATCCTGGAAGGAGAAGAGCTAAATAGGAAAAGCCAGTTAAGTAGAAACTCCAAGACGATATCATAAATTCACTTCTTTCTGTAAACTTATACTCTCAAAATTCAGTCATTCAGATATATTAAAAATTTTAAAAACCATCAAATCAAGATTCCTTCTCTCTGTAAAGGATAAATATTTATACTTTGTCTTGTTGTAATTCCCTCATTCTTCCATTTTCTTAATCTGTTTATTCCTTTTCAACATCATTTCTTTTGTACCATTTCTTTCCAGGTCAGAAACCATGAATTTCATTACAAAATGTAACTGGGTTTCTCTTGGATCCTTCTGATTCTGTATATATATGTTGATTTTCTTGAACTGAATTTCATTCTGGTGTTGCAGATTCTGAAGGAAGCATCTTTTTTCTTTTTTGCTTCAGGAGACAGGGACAGGGACAGGGACAGGAGGTCGGTTCTTTGTAATCAATACCAGCTGAATTTTACTTCTGGATTTTGTTAATATTTCGTCGAATCTTTGAAAAGATTCATTCTTTTGAATCTTTCTTGAATTCTGGGAATACCCATGTCCGATTTTTCAAGTTTTGATGTGATTTTGTTCCTTTTTATGCAGGGAAATAATCAATGGATAACGACAGGTATGAAGATTTAATGAGACATGGAAGTGGCATATGGAGATCTTTAAGAGATGGAGATTTTGAAGAAGAAGAAGTTTGGGATGTTCTAAGAGATGGAAAGAATGATTCAAATTCCAAGATTGGAAAATCAGTAGAATCCTCGATTTCTGTTTTAAGAAGCATGAACCTCACATCTTCTCCAAGAACGATACCAACAAGAGTCAGTAACGGCCGCGACGGCGGTGATGACGACGAAGACGATGATGATTTTCATCGGCAAACCAAGCTAAAACAACCACAACAATCACTACCTGTCAGTATTCCCAACTGGTCAAAAATATGCAAAAAGAAACCAAAGAAATCTTTCAAGAATTCTAGTTCTTGGCATGAAGATGATGATGACGACGATGACGAAGAAGAAGATGAAGATAACAATTACAAACTGCCTCCACATGAACTAATTTCGAAAAGGCTAGCAAGGAGTCAAATATCTTCATTCTCGGTCTTTGAAGGTGCAGGAAGAACACTGAAAGGCAGGGATCTTAATGAAGTTAGAAATGCAATTCTCACAAAAACTGGATTTCTTGAATCGCCTTGATGACGATCCATCTGTGCTCACATTTTCAAGAACTGTGATGATTGCCAATGTACTCGATCGTCATTATGATATGATCTAACGATTCAACCCATCCTCTTCGTAGCTTCAACTGTAAATCCGAACTTCTTCCATCATCGAATTTGTTTCATTCTTATCACATTATAGATGGAACTAATTCGATGATTAAAAAGTTTACATGTAATACTTCTGTATTATATTGAAATTGGTATATATATAGATGTTAATATCTAATAAATAAAAATATAAATATCATCTTAATTTTAGATAATAATAATAATTGATGTATTTATAGAAAATATTTGATATGAATTAGTATATAATGTTAGTTATTTTTTGTAATGTGTGATTTTAGCGGTATATTTATCAAAAATTTTAAAAGTTTTAGGTATTTCAAATTTTGATCCAAAAACGGTCAAAAAAAATCAAAAGTGAGACTAAATTTAATATGCAAAATTAGCTAATCAGGTGGAAATGTGGGGGCAGTTTCAGAAATTTTAAAAACTTTTGGATTTATTTGGTGGATTCAACAACTTAGTATTTGCATTTGCACCTTCATATTTGTCAAAAATACAACATCTTACCTATATTGAATTATTTGATCTAACAATAACAACAAATATCAAACTTTAAATGGATTCAAACCATTGAATTAGTCTAATTTAATAATTTAAGCATCAATTTATAACTTGAATTTAAAATTTATCATCAGATTATTTTAAAGATCATATTATTATTAAATTTATGTTTTACTATGTTTGCTTTTAATAAAATCGAATTAAAAATAAAGAATTTATGATCCAGAATTTGAGAAAACATAACTCATAATAAAAAAAATAAATTACAAGTTAATTAATCTTTATTTAAATTCACTACACATTATAATATAGTGTATATTTTGTTATTTCATATATAATTACATTATATATGATATAATATGTTAAACACACAAGCTTATAAATCAAAAATTTTTAAAAATTATTCTAAGTTAATAAATTTTATTTATTTAATTATATATATTTTAATAACATACATGGAAGTTGGAATTTGGACCTCGTAAATCTCCAAAGAGCAACACTTATACGATTAGATTATAATAAACAGATTAGGACAGGTTGATGGATTAACCCACAATATGAACTATAGGTTAACCCATAACATGAACTATTTTGATATGATGCATCAATATATTTACAATATTCTAATTCATTAATTTTATATATCAAACTAATTGTATTACCGTAACGTTGTTCTCAATGCTTACTGTGTTGTTTGAAATTTTCTAATAAGTCATAAACCATTTCCTAAAGAGTAATCACTGAAAACCATTCAAGAGTTTAGAATGATGGTTGAGAAAGCGCGCCAATTCTGTCAGCGAGAGAAAACTGGTCGTTGAGAATGATTGTTAAGAACGTTAAGTTTTGATTTTTCATTAATCAACGCCCTGAGACATTCCATTTTGTACTAAACGGAGACGAAATCTTTGATCCGAACCCAAGTTTTCAAATTCCATGTTTCTAGTGAGAAGAATACGTTTCAGATAAAAAACAACAATTGTTCGATGTTTATGCTTTATACTTCTCCGTACAGTGTGTAGAAAGCTTTAACTGTCTGATACTTCTTGCTCTATTTTAGTTTCATTCTTGTGTGTTGCTTCCATTATTTCTGGAATTTGCTCACTGGGATTTCTTCTTATGTTTAAATGGATGGTTTTTTGATCTGGGTTTAGGTCAGATCATTCCATTGAATTGTGATTTGACATGGGTTTTAGTTGAATTTAGCTTTTTCTCTTTGTTTAATTTTACTTCGGATTTTGTTTGGAGAGAACTATAGAAACAATGCGTTGGAAGAGTAGAGGATTTGATACATTATCTGCTAAAGGTGATATATGAAAGAAATGGACTCTTCTGTGCTGTATTAGTTGCTTCTGTGCTTGGATGCTTTTTTCAGACAGGTAAATTTCTTTTTCTTTATTGCGCTTTAAGCATTTTTGAGTTGGGTTTTGGTTGTCGTATTGGGTTACGAAACCTTCATTCTTGTTTGATGGATTGGATTTCTCATCGACCATCTTCACCACAAAGATTCTTCCAGTGAAGCATGGATTGGACTCTAATCCAAGTTGTCTAGGAATGCTAATGTCCGATCTATGCTTCAATGATGGAATCAAGGCTGGCTGCTGTCGTACCAATTTCTTCTTGTACTATATACATTCGTGTGCTTATATTCCGTTTCTCAAATGGGGAGTAAGGATAGTTGCTTTCATTGAAACATGTTCATGTTAGTAATTACTATAACCGAAGATGCAAACTTTTCAAGAGATTGCGAGGGGAAGGCTCGGGCAGCAGCATCTGTGTTGCTGCATTTGATTGGAGCCGCAGTGGAATTTGCAAGTCCGTCGAGAGAATCCAGGAGGTTCACCGGCATTGCGGGGAAGGAGACGATGCGCTATGGACAAACTTAGGAGGAAGCAGATAGATGCCTTGCAGTACAACATCATGGGAATGTGCCTGTACATATAAGGGGATGTGTTCCAGAAAAATATAATGAGGGAGTCGGGTTAGAGGAGGCAGGGTTCACGATCCGGGTTGATGATTCGGATCTATCTCGTGTCAATTGTTATATATAATAAATTTATAATTAATATGAATATAATATATATATTTAATTGTTTTAAAATTTGAACATAAATATGATATATTTTTTTAACAAATATAATATAATATATTTAATAATATTAATTTAAATCACCGGGAGCCTTCAAAAAAAATTTTAAAAAGGAAATATTAACTATATCCGGTGCAAGTAAAAAAAATCATTAAACAAATAAAAGTTGGAGTTGAAGAAAAAAATTCCAAAAAAGTAATTTTTTTAAAATATTAAAATGGGAAAATTTCATGTTTTTTAGAATATAATAAAAATATTAAATATTAAAAATATTTGTAAAATAATTAAATAAATAATGATAGAAAAATTTATAAAAGGGCAAAAAACGAAAGACGATACGGCACCGTTTCTTCCAAGTCAAGGAAAGAAATAATATTTTGTTCTGTTTTTTGTTGGCTTTGATGAACGAAAACGTATCCGGTCCTTTCTTTGCGCATGCCTAAATAAACAAATTTAATTTCAACGAAAATACAAGCGGATTGTTTACATCAATTCACACGCAACCGGAAGACTTTAGCCATGGCCAAAAGCTCCTTCAAGCTAGAACATCCTCTGGGTTTTCCTTCTTTTATCTATTTTCATTTGTTTATATTACAATAATTATTGATTGATCTACTTCTTTCGATTTTTGCCCTTTTTTTTGTGTTTAATTTTGGGCTTTTTGATCTGGGTTTTTGTTGGGTTTTGACAAAGCTTGGTTCTTTAGAGATTTATTGATGTGGGTTAGTTGCAGAGTCAATCATATATATTGATCAGCTGAAAAAACCATATTTACGGATCTCACCTTGAGGGTTTTGAGATTTTTGATGTGTTGTAGGATTACACACAGTAGAATAATTCATTGTCTAGCTTTGTTGATCTGTAGGTTATTGTTTCAATTCAACATAAAATTTGTAGTCAAAGGATTGAAGTAGTTCTATTGGATTGATTTCATGCAAAATCATTGAACATCCCTTCCCCCCCTTTTCTTCTTACAAGATGTAAGATTGGAGCTTTAGTTGCTAAAGAATTTCAAACGTGAGAATTAACTAAATAGAGACACATGGAATTGAAATCTTGCACTTCTCTTTGATTTGCCAAATAATCTGTTTGCAAATCGTGTGAAATGCACAATTTTATCATGTTGCGTTAAGGTTTTAGCCACCAGTTTACTCTTTTTGTGTTTCATAGTTAGTTAGTTATGTTCTGTTACCTTTTAAATTCATGCCAGAAAGGAGGCAGGCAGAAGCAGCTCGCATCAGGGAGAAATATCCTGATCGAATTCCAGTATGAAATCAAAACTTTTTCTTTAGTGGCATAGTCTATGTTTGTGTGTGTCTGTCTGTCTGTCATGTTCATGCCTAATGACCTATTCATCTTTGTTTTGTGGTTCGTTTGTTATTGCCATGTAGGTTATCGTGGAGAGGGCTGAAAGGAGCGACATTCCAGACATCGACAAAAAGAAGTTAGTAATATCTTCGATCTCTTGCTTACGAATCCTTTCTTTGTGTTTGCACTTGTGGGTATAGCGCAAATGCTAATTAATTTTCACAGTTTTTGTTATTTTGGGTTACCAGGTTTCTTCTTATGCATAGTTTTCTTCTGTAAAATGTCTTTTGCTGGGTTCTGAGTTCTTCTAGTACTTGGTTCATTTGTGTGCTGTCTTCGGTTTGCTCTATTTGTTTTATTTATTTCATTTCTTTCAGGTGGCGTCTTGCATTGCACCATATTTATCAAAACATTCTAAAACATAGGCTTGTATATAATAAGCAAAGCTAGTTGGCGTCTGTTTCTTGCATGTTGAAACTCTTGCATTGGGTCACTTAAAGCATTTAGAGCAGTTTTTGGGGGATAGTGTTGATGTGCAATGCTCGTAATCGAGTATCAATACAGTTTTTGAAATGTACAACTATAGAAAAGCTGTAAAGAAAAAAAAAGAAAGAAAGTTCATGATTTTGAACGTTCAAAACTGAAGCTAAATGTTCATTTTCTGACTAAAATTTAGACCCATAATCCTTTGTATGTGCTTACTGCATATAGCCAGGGGTTTCTTTTGTTCAGTTCTCGTTCTCGTTCTCACATCATTCTGGATGCAGGTACCTGGTTCCAGCTGATCTGACTGTTGGCCAGTTTGTTTATGTGGTTCGAAAAAGAATAAAGCTCAGTGCGGAAAAGGCTATATTCATCTTTGTCAAGAATGTGTTGCCACCTACTGGTGAGTAGGATCTGCAATTTTGTTTCACGTATCCTATTAACATTTGCGAATGTTATATTTCATTTATTAAGCTCGAGTTGTATATATGGTCTCTACCACCACAGCTGCGATGATGTCAGCAATCTACGAGGAAAATAAAGATGAAGATGGCTTCCTTTATATGACATATAGTGGGGAGAACACATTCGGAACACCCATTGGGGTTAAGTCGAGCTGAATACATTCATTGGAAGTTTGAGATGACAGTGAACATATGTAAATTCTTGATCTTTCTACTCCTTCTATGGATAACAATGTTTAAACTTAATGATACGGCTCTTTGAGTCGGGACACACATGATTACTGTCTAATTTAATGCTGTTAATATTTGTTTATCACATCATATTTGATTTCTGATGAGTAACTTTTAGTTATGGTTGATCTTATTCGTGGAATGCATTGAGAATGTATTCTTGTAATATGCTAATAGCATTAGATTTTCAACACAAATTGCAAGTTCTGACATTTTCGAGTCACTCCATCCAGCAAGTTTACCAGGACTCGTACCCACGTTCTATCAGAATACAGAATCAAAGTCTGCTGCTAATTTTTACATGGAAAACCAAAACTATGAAGATCTTACTTGACCATTTGAAGTTACACGAACGATTAATTAGATATTCCGAGTTTGCGGTTATCGTATAGTTGAAAAGTGAGTTAATTCTCGTTCCTGTAAACTGATTGTCCTCCATCAATTGTTTCCCGAGAATGTCAAGACGGAAACATGAGCAAGGGCCTGAACCCATCAACTTGAATGCCTTTGCGTTTTCCCCTCCCTCTCCTCCCTGCATTGCAAATTCATGGCAAGTTGTCCAAGCAGAACGAGTGAAAGGTCCTGTCATGGTATGTTCATAGAAATGTAGTAGCTATCTGCTGCATCTCTACTCCGATACCATCACTGTTATGATCCATGATTTCCCAATTCAAGATTCCTTCACCTTTACCGTCTATAACGCAAGCCTGGAGGATGGAAGATAGTGCCAAACCATTGCCATGTCTTAACAGGCATTCCGTTGAATTGAAATGCAACTTCAAGTTTCGGATCAGATTCTGTATATGGGCAACGATTTCAACTATTTTATACCCTTCATATATAATTGTCAAAAGTACAAAAGAAAAAAAAGTACCTGTAACAAAATTTATAGGGGCAACTGATCAAAACACTCCGAATACCAAAAATGCGGTGAGCGTGGATCGAACACGCGACCTTCAGATCTTCAGTCTGACGCTCTCCCAACTGAGCTATCCCCGCTGGTCTGTCATGTTGGCGTGTTGATTAAATTTGATAAAAAAATCTCAAATTAAAATAAATAATTTGCGACTTTCAATAATATCTCACATAAAAAAAATTAAAGAGTTTTGACTGCATTAAATGAAAATAAAATAAATTAAAGATTTAGATAAGTTAAACCCCCACTATATTTGAATTTAAACAGTTATGCTTTTATTTATAAAAATACATAGGAGAAATTCCACAATTGTGGGTTCCATCATCTTTTATTAAACCACCGTTTCCTAGCAGCCAACCACACCTATTTAATGGCATCGGCAGCCCCTCCTTTATTTTCATTTTTATTTTTCCCTAAAATAATCTATCTAATTAATCACCATTCTATTTCTATTTTAACGGTAACCATTCGTTGTCATTCAATTTTATTTATTTATATTAGAATAAAGATTAATCATGTGTAAAATATCCAATTAATCTCATATCTTTATCAAACAGGATATCAGAATCTCTCTGAAACTCTGCAGAACCAATATTGCAATAAATGAAAGGCCTGAAACAGACACCAACCAACCAAGATCCAAGACCCTGTATTTATTGGTGTGTGTATGATGAGAGGAAAGGCATTTTCCCAGTTCTAGCCCACCAACATATTTCCACTTTTCACAAGCTCATGCTCAATTACACGCATCACCATTACCATTATAACTCCTCTTATTTTCATTAATCATTCTCATTAGTTATCATATATCCATCAATATAATATTTATAAAATTAAAATTTTGATATGTTTATTTTATACATTGATTTGAATTTGGTTCAAGTTGATTTTAACCGAAACATGTGATATGGTTCAAGATTTAGACCGGTTCATGACAACTTCTACTTATGTATATATATATATATATATATATCCGAACCGGTTTATTACCACTCCTATATATGTGTGGGTGTCACACGGAGCAAGCATTTCACTCTTCACTGTCATAGGTAGAAAAGAAAAGGAATATCCCAACAATATGGCCTCCAATATGTTGTTGTTTTTCTTCTTCATTTTCTTTTTCTTGATCTTGAAAAACACAGAGGCTCAAGTGGAAGGTGTGTTCATCTTTGGTGACTCGGAAGTTGATGTTGGCAACAATAACTATCTCCCATTTTCCATAGCCAAAGCTGATTTCCCCTACAATGGTATCGACTTCCCATCCAAGAAGCCTACAGGAAGGTTTTCTAATGGCAAGAATGCTGCTGATTTTCTTGGTATGCTTCTTTCTCTCCTTTCTTTCTTTCTTTCTTTCTTTCTTTCTTTCTTCAGTTCAAGAAACTTCATTACTATTTATCTACATCAAGGATAGAGTTTCTGTATTTAGCTACCGATTATTTCAATATCTTAAGATCATCCGACATGAAGATCTGTTCATCTTTGATATCGATTTCATTCTACTTTCAAATTTTTGAGTTTAAATTTTTTATATCAAAAGTGTTCATTTTCATTTGTAGATTTTTCGAGAGAAAAAAGATCTTGATCACATTATTCTTGGTTATTTGAAAACCTAACTCAACTAACGTAAGTGGATGCATTAACTTCACATCGTCACATGCTACAGCTTTATTGTATTGTACATTCCTTTGAGATTATTAAACGTACAAACAACATGATGCAGACGTACGTACGTATTAAGTATTTTTGAAGATAAACTGTGTAGTTGTTTAGTACGTACTTTTTCGTTTTATAATTGTTTTTTTTTGTTGTATTTTATGTATAATTTTGTTTGATCTAATTTTTTTATTGGGAAATTTTAAAAAATTTCAAAAATAAAAATCTATAAAAAATAATGAATTTTTTAAAATATTTATAAAAATAATATTTTTAAAAGTTTAGTGTAATAATTGATTATTTATTTTATCAATTTGCTCTGATAATTAAATGCCAATTTAATCAATTACGATTATTTTATGAGTGAAATTAAAGTTAATTAAATAATATTTGTATTAAAATGTTAAAATTATAAATGTATTGAGCAGCAGAGAAATTGGGGTTGCCTTCATCTCCATCATACCTATCAATGTTATTCAGAAAAAACAAAACTTCATTCCTTAGTGGAGTTAACTTTGCCTCTGGAGCTTCAGGAGTCCTCAATTCCACAGGACAATCCCTCGTGAGTCATTCTATTTTGATCTTGTTTAATTGATAAATTCATAATTTTTATATGATAGATGTATTTATATATTGTGAGGGAGGGCACCGTTGTTCTTATTGTTGCAGGGTATAGTAATCCCTTTGACAAAACAAGTGGATTACTATGAAAATGTGTATAGAGATTTGGTGCAAAATCTGGGGTCATATGGCGCAAAAAAGCACCTCTCTAAAGCTCTCTTTGTGCCTGTAACCGGCAGCAATGACCTTTTAAATTACTTTGCTTCTTCTGATCTCCGCAAGAAGCACACCCCACAGCAGTATGTGGATTCAATGATTCTCACCCTAAAAGCTCAGATAAAGGTAATTAAGTCTTTCGATCGTGGTTATTTCTAAATCAAAGGACAAAAAAATGAATTATTTTATATGAAATTCATTATACATATGCCGTCATTTAGCATCATGAATTGGCTTTTGTAATTTGATTGAAGCTCAATCCAGTGTGCATGATTTTGGCAGAGAATGCATGGATATGGAGGACGTAAATATTTGTTCCCGGGTCTGGGAACAGTGGGATGTGCTCCATCACAGAGGATAAAAACCAAAGCTGAAGAATGCAATGAAGAACTAAATGCATTGACTGCAAAGTACAATCAAGAACTCAAGCTGATGTTGGAGGAATTAAAATCACAAGAGCTTCAGGATTTCAACTACTCCTACTTTGACACCTATTCTCTCTTTCTTAATATTATCCAGAAACCTGCTGCTTATGGTACGATCCTTGTGCATCTTTCTTTTTCTTTCTGCAGCAAGCCATGATATTGCTTGCCCAGTTGACATGATGTTGTTGTTCATCAGGATTCACAGAGACAAAAGCAGCATGCTGTGGGCTAGGAAAGCTGAAAGCAGAAGTACCATGTATTCCAATTTCAACGTTTTGTTCCAACAGAAACAACCATGTATTCTGGGATATGATCCATCCGACAGAAGCCACCGCCCGGCTGATCGTAAACACCATTGTCGACGATCAATCTCAGCATTCCCTTCCCATTAGCTTCAGGCAGCTCATTGCTGATTAAAACCCTGATTACCAACACCAATCACATGTAATTTTGTATCTTGAGCAGGAGTTCGGCTGAAGATGATCATCATCTTCAGTAATTATGTTTCGACTTCTATTATCCTAGTGATATATACAATATATAAATAGTAGGTTTTTCTGTGTTCATCAAAAGTTATTTTCCATCCTTATTAGTTATTAATATTGTGAGGTTTTTTTGTTTATTTTTAATTATATTTTAGATAAATTTTTATATCAAATCATCCTTAAATAATATTATAAATCTACCAATAATATATTAAATATTTTTTACAATACTAATAATTAATGATATTTATATATTAATAAATTTTTTATATTTAATAAAAATTGATATATATTATTATATAATTACTAATTTATTATTCTATATAACGTACTGTAATAAATATTTCAATTAAATGATATTTTTATAATATATATATATATATATATATATATTATTTTTAATTTTATAAATAAAATAAAATAAATAAATTTTAATAAAATATTTGATTCCAAATGATTTAAATGAAATGGACCCGTAAAAAAATTATATTAATGAAAATTACAATTTATGCTTCTTAGAAAGATCAATCAAGCTCTTGGGAGTAAATGGTCTTGGCAGGGGAGACTCTCCAACACGCCGTTGCTGCCGTACACTTGTTTGCACGGTAAATTCTTGCATAAGATTTATGTATAATTTTGTTTTTTTTTTTGAAATAAATAATGATCTCTAAGTTTTTCTCCATAAAATTATACCATTCATTTCATGATAAATAACAATATATTACGATCGTTAAAAAATAATATTAAATTTATAATTAGATTGTTATGTTTATTTGAGTAATTATTACTTTTACTTTAAAATTTAAATAAAATATATTCTTTTTATAAAAATCAAATTATCTTAATTAATTACATAATTAAAAATTATTCCATCAATTACTATTTAGATACACTTCAAATTTTGTATGACATGAGAAAAAAATAATCTTATATTATATTATTGGCTATTAAAAATAATATATAAGTAAATATCTATCTATTTATTTATTTATTTATATCATGTTATGCATGCTCATTAATTTAATTTATTTTAAAATTTTTAATATATTTTAATTTTTCTTTTCTAAATAAATTGTAATTTTACCATTTATTTAAATCAACATTCAATTCTAATAATACTAATAATTAGTTAATAGTTGCTTATATTTAATAATTTACGTATCAATTTAAATTTAAAATATTTTAATTAAATATTTACTATAAAATTTAATTTTAAAAAATTAGAAATAATTAATATATTCAAAATAATTATGTATGATCTCCATAAATCATTTATTTATATTTGTAATAACTTTTACACGGTAGACAGAATTCATTTTAATTATAAATGAATATTCATTTATAAATAAAATTCTTATACATAATTTTAGTACAATAATTTTAACATTTATTTAAATTAAATATAATATTTGAAATTTATAATAAATTTAACAAAATTTATTAAAATTCATTTTGAATCAAAACACAATAAAAACTAATAACAAATCCAAATATAAAATCACTTAAATAAAAATTATGAAAAGTAAGATTTTATAATTTTGATATATTTATGGATTCAAATGTAAATTAAATATAAAGCATAAATTCACATATCATATTAAAAATTATTTAATTAAAAATTTTAAATTATTATATATATATAATTTCAATTGTATATATTTATCAAATTCTTTCTTTCCTTTTTATCCATAATGATTTGTATATTTATTATGTAACTGTTAATTAATTAATAATTTATATTTATATTTATATTTACATATTTAAGAAAAAAACAAAAAACTCAAATATGGAAATGAACAAAACCAGCTGAACTGTAAACTTGTGAGGATAGACTAAAATACTCATTGCGATCATTCTTCGCTTCATCCGTCTCTCTCAAATCCGTAATAAAATGAATGATGATCCTTTCTTAACCTATGCACACCCCTCGCGCACGATAATGGAGGAGAATTGTTTTGTATCCAAGGTAAGGATTGCCTTTTATTCAGCTGCTGTTAAAGCGGAGCGTGTTTTCACCGATATTGAATCCGATTTTATATCCGATCCATCAGGTTATTAGATATTTTCTTTTAGTTTGTTGCTATTTATTCTGTTTTTATTTTACTAAATTTCAGTTGTTTATTTTTTTTTCAATTAATTAATTTTCTTCATTTTTTTGGTTTTGTATTAAAGAAAGATTCTGATAAGCAATGGCCAAGGGTAGTGTCCAGAAATCAATCAATAAAGGCCCATAGTATAGGTATGACATCTTTCCATATCTCATGCATTGTAAATTTATCATATACATTCAATCTATTATTAATGATTAAATTTGATTTATCATGAATTTTTGATCATATTATATCTATGTAATATAAGAATATTATTATATAGATCATAAAGATATCTTGTGGACATCATCATAATGTTCATCCATGTTTATGGACTATCATCAGAAGAGATAAGAAATGATGTACAAATAAGATAATCAGTAAAAATTAGAATTCATTTGTATCCAAAGAAAGGACTGCCTTTCTTTCAGCTGCTGCTAAAGCGGAGCGTGTTTTCACCGATATTTTCTTTCAGTTTGTTGGTATTTATTCTGTTTTTATTTTACTAAATTTCAGTTATTTATTTTTTCAATTATTTAATTTTCTTATTTTTTTGGTTTTGTACCGGCGAAAGATTCTGACAAGCAATCGCCGAGGGAAGTATCAAGAAATCAATTAGAGGACAAGATTGTTAAAAATGGAAGCGAGTCAAAGGTAGTGTAGATTCTGATTAGCTCGATTAACTTTTTTCAAAGAAATTATTTTAATGCATTTAATTTGATTCAATGTGATTTAAATTTTTAGTTCAATGAAAAATGTAGTATAGATTATTATTGTTCATCTGCTGTAAATTATGTGTGGTGATTGAATTCAATTCAATCTAGTTGCATGGATATTACAAAATCATGCGATTGAGTTCAAGCAACTATGATCTTTTTAACTTTGAACTCGAATATATCCAGCAAATGGGATTCAATTGAAATCTTTGTTTGAATGATTTTACTGATTTATTGAAATCTTTCCGAACAATGCCAAGAACTGACTGATCAGAGTGCCATTGAAATGAAAACTTGGCAATTTTCTTTGGAATGTACAAGTTGACGAACTATAATCGAATTCCTCCGTACCTTCAAAAATACTATAGAAGAAACTTTTGTTTACAGGAATAAATTGTGTGTGATTAGGGTTAGATGTTGTATCAGAAAGATGACTTCTTTGATTCCCCTCCTTGGTGACCAAACTAATTGGAAAGAAACAGTTTTACATCAGGGTCAGGACGCCTGATGTCAATGCGTGTGAATTGTTATTCATTTTCCTTTATTACTTGTGCTTATTTGACTGTTTTGGAAAATGAAATATGCCATTGGGATGCTGCAGAGTAACAATGAACGGAGGCATCTGAAATGGAGACCCCCACAAATCGTGACGAAGCAAGAGTGGCGAGATAGATTCAATAACATACGAATAGGAAAAAGAGGAGCTCAAAATAATTCAGAGAAACTTGAAAATTCAACCATGATGGTTCCATTTTATGATGAAAATCTCTACATATTGAACATGAAAAATGATGCTGAGGCAAAGGTAATGATGCATGTCGATGTTTATGTTCTTTCACGCGTGATAGATTCATTAGTGTCTCGATCTTCGGCTTAAATAGACGGTAAGATTCTTGTTATTTGTAATGGGGTTGTTTTTTTTTTATAGGGTTTGCAAGTGTCCTTCATTGCTGAAAGATTATATGCCACTAACCCAGATAGCATTCCTTCAACGTCTGTCATAAAGCAACTGGCCATAGCCATTGAGTAAAACTTTTTTCTTGACATTTTGAGATTTAGCGTTTACCCTGTGTTTTTCATTTTCATTTCAATCTGAAGTAATGAATTCTCTCAGTTGAAACATGTTAACTCTTCAATAGTCCTGTAATTAGGTCTTATTTTCCAATTTATATATCAAGGCCTTAACTTGCTTCTGCTATTTTATTCTGATTTTGGTTTCAGTGCTGGGAAAAAGCACAAGTCAATGAAGGATCTTTTGGCATCATCTGGAAGCTCGTCTCCGATTCTGGAAAGAGCGAGCATGAGCCTTGCTGTGATGAAGTCATTAGTACTCCGTGACAAAGAGGATAAACTTGCATTTGCGTTTGGTGGTGGTGATGATGGTGTTTTGTCCTTGATAAACTCACTATTCGATGCAGGTAGATTAGCAATTAGGCCAGATTTAGAGGGTGTTTATTTGCAGAAATTTTTCTCATGTTGGTTATTTTGCACATTCCTGTGACGATCTTTCACTTCGTTGTAATACCTGCAAGATATTCGCAGACGGGAAGTTTCTTAGAAGGAACATCAACTATGGTTCTGAAGTATCATCTTTACCTAGAGACATTCATGGTTCTCCTCCTGAAAGCTTTCTTGTAAAATTATCTGAAGTAATTGGGAGCTTTAAAACCCTGCGCAAAATGGCATTCTTGTGGTGCAAAATTGTGGCCGAAGTGAGTAGTTATTGCAGAACTTCATCTGAAATGAAATATAAATGCTAAAGGAAAATATTGGCTGGGATGATTGTTGTGCTGCTTACGTTTGACATTTATTGAATGGTTCATGTTGATAAAAAGATGTGCTTCTATTGAGACATTAAAGTGCTTATAGTGGAAATGTGGTTAATTATAGTTGTACATATAGAATAGTAAGTGGTATATATTAAACAGTAGCTTTTCTCTTGAAAATAACATTTGGCACTCCATCATATGCAGAGATCATGATCATTTTACTATGGATTGGATTAGAGTGTGGTGCTTTATTCATATTTTAACCGCCACTTTTCTTCTTCTTTTTCCCTTTTTTGTGATGTTCCTTTTTTGTAGAAGATGATCGATCTGGACTACAGGAACTTTTGAAATTCATTTACTTCTATTATTTAGAATTAAGCATTTATAACACTATATGCTTCATTATATGATGAATGCAGCTAAAAAGACTTTGGTGTGAAGAGGTGCATATACCCGGCATTCCTTTGGATGATCTCCCGGATCTAAATTCCTGCCTGTTATACCAGCAATTACAAGTTATCAATTGCTGTATCTCAAGGAAACGACGTCATGATCTTGCTGCTGAGTCACTAGAATCAGTAATGAAGGATGCTGGTTTAGTATCTGAAGAGCCAGCTAGTTCTAAAGAGCCTGCTAGTTCAAAAGAGCATGTCAATTCCGGTGATATTTTGTATGCTAGATTATGTAAAGGGGAACTTGTTCTTCGATTGGGTGCTGATCGCCCAGCTGACAACTTAACCATGTTAGAGACTGGTGAACCTATATACTCTCCAATTACACAGGTATCGCTAATGATTCCTGGTAGAAGATGGACATGCATTTCAGTTTTCACCATCTTGATCTGTGTAAATCTGTGTATTAGGAAGCGCCTTTACTTACTGAGGATGTTATCAAAGAAAATGAAGAATTTGTGCTTCGAACTGGGAGGTTAGTTTATTGAGCCTTTTGTACTTGTCTCGGTTAATTAATTTAAAGCAGCTGTGGAGAAGCATCTTCATGTTAGTTTACTCTGAGATTTGTAACCTGCTCATACTTAGCTACATGATTAAGTTAATATTTGCATGTTTTTTTTTATCATCAGTGTCGGTGCTGGATGTTCACAACTCCTCTCTGACATGCAGGCTTTCAAGGTACATTATTTTCAGATTGAGTAGTATTTTATTGAATATTGATCATATTAAGATGAACATGAATTTAGCTAGATTAATAATCAAAGATGCACGTGAATGTAACGGTTTTTTGTTTCCCACTTTAGGCAGCAAATCCTGGTTGTATCTTAGAAGACTTTGTAAGATGGCACTCTCCACCAGACTGGACAGCAAGTAATGAGGCAAACGAGTTTTTTGATGGATGTGAATCATCTTCTACAAGAGGTCAATTAAGCATCCGAATGCAAAAGGAAGGTATAGCCTTTGTCCTATATTATTGATAAATTACTGAATTGCTCTTTAATTATAAGTTCCTATATCTTTGTGTTTTCTTTTATTGTGTCGCACAGTATGAAAGTGACTATTTTACAGTATTTCTTGCATGTTTATAAATTTTCCTGATGTGTATGTATATATTGTGAGGCGGAAAATGAGGAAATACAATCTGTGTCGGTTTACTTGGCATCTTATATGCATATGCTTTATGTGACATGTTTTCAAAATATACAAACATGTGAAGGTATTAGGATGTCAGGTGTACCTCAACCTGTAGGGAGTGGATTATCCTCTTTGTGCTGATAATGATTCCTATGGTGGGCAGGTAACTTGTGGCGTGAACTGTGGGATACATCTAAAGCAGTACCGGCAGTTAAACAGGCTCCTTTGTACGACGAAGATTTGGCAGTGTAAGTTCACACATAGTTTGTTTCAAAGTAAATTATCGAGCATTATGGACTTAAGTTACAAGAACAACATGTTGCTTTTGTTTTTGCAGGGAAGGTATTCTAAATGACCTGGATGACCTTCCTCCTTGTGAACTGTTTGAACAGTTGTTTGTTTCATTGGTAAGTTATATCGAACAAATTATATGATGCAGGTTGTGTGATTCTTGTCTCATGCTTCGTTCATATCTGCTAGCGTGATACTTGTCTCATGCTTCGTTCATGACCTCTGGAATTGCTAGAGCACACATTTTCTTTGAGAACCTAAGTCTGTTCAAGTGTGGTTACTGATTATGACATTTTCATCAAATGCTACTTTAGGGATTTTTTATAACCTTGCAATCTTATACTAGTACATGCTGAAAAGGGGAGTGTTTGGAAAGAAAAATAAGAACAGACGAGCAGCTTCATTTCTGTTGCGCATGATTTGACGATAACATGTATGAACTGACACATTAATGGGAAATGTTTGATGGGTCAACATCTATCTTTTCACCGCCACTAATGATGTCCAATTTTACGAATTCCAGCTTGGATTAGGATTTGTAATGGCCGAAGCAAAACTCTCTGGTAACAATGATGCGTCAAAGATATTTATCGAGTGCAAAGACTATATTGCCGTCACCTGTCAAGGAAGCGGCTGGAGAGAGAAGCTGGATGATATCTGCCAGGTAAGTTATCACCTGCAGCTGATAAGATAAACACAATCGTACCTTCTCCCGACCCGTGCATGATGCTATTTCTGTGTTATAGATCATTTGAACAAAATTTGTTGGTTTAGGTATATGAAACGGTGGAGAAAATGGTTGACTACCCGGAAGAAGTTATAAGGGAAGTTAAACAGACAGAGGAAACCGCAACAGCATCCGGGGAACCCAGAAGCCTGCTTAAGAGGCTTGGGTTGAATTTTGGAAACAAAGACAGAAGTCTGCGAAAAGCATCATCAAGAGATGATTACTCGGACATGTCATCTGGCCAGCCTTTCTCTAACTTCTTTGATGCTAAATCATCCTTGTTTGCAAAGAAGCCTCCTAAGCCTGAGGTTGCATCCACAGGTGACAGAACTCAACGCCCTGATGATAATGATTGGAATCTTGTTCACATGTAAATATGTTATTTGCCTTTTTTCCCGTTTCGCATAGAAATTCTATTATCGCTTTTTCGGGCAGGTTAAGCAGAGCTGTATTGGGTAGGAAAATTGTAAATTACATTTGGAATACTTCCCGTAACCTTTTCTTTTCTATTAGGGGAGGGGGAGGGGGAGGAGGGGAGGGGACTCAAACCGTGCTTTTAAGTTCCAAACTTAAGACATGAGTGAGGCCTTAAAAATGAGAAGGGGAGGGTATTAGTTTAGCAAATGCTTCAAGTGGCAATTGCCCCACTGCCCTGTAAGTTCCCCATGAAAGTACGTATGAACAAATAATTTTTTTCCTTGTATCTGCCCCCATAATTAAAATTTACTTTGCCCTTATATTATCATTTTCGATATTTTTACTCATTTATACGTTTACGAGTAATACTAATTCTTCAGTTTTAAGGATTCAGGCTCAAACCTTTACTACCATAAATGTGAATTCCTATTGAAATGATACGATGACAGAATTGACGTAGAATAGAAAGAACCGGACTTGGTGATGTGATCGGAATAGGATTCATCAATGCAAGAAAAGCCGGAGATAAGTGAAAGTAAACAAAAGAAAAGGCAAAGGTTTTAAAAGAACACCCGGATAACAAGTGTTCCCAAAAGAAAGACAAAAAAGCCTACATTACATGTTGGACAGTCATATTTTTTGAACACAAATTGCGTGTGAACATTATCATAATAACACCAACAAAATGAATGCTGTTTCCAGCAATTTCACACATTTCGGCCATTCTTTGATGTTAAAATATACTTTTAAAGTTATTTTCAATTAATTGATTTTGATTTTCTTCATCCGCAATGTTAATCAAAGAATCTGTTTATGGTTTTCTGACACATCACATTTTTGTTGTTTGTTTTGTCTTGTGTTTTCATGTGTTCATCCTATCTATCTAAAACTTCGCATTTGAATCATTTAATATTTGAATTAAATCGTTAAAATTCAAAAAAAAAAAATCCATAAACCCATTAATTAAATATAAAAAAGAATTCAAAAGGAAAAAAGGATGTCTATAAACCCATTAATCAAATATAAAAAAGAATAACCAATGACCAATATTACTGGTCATTGAGGAGGAATATCAATTCACTGTGAACCGGTCAAAAGTTGGAAACCATACGAAGTCTTTGTAAATTTTTGCCACAACTTGCACTAGTGACCATTATGATAATTCAACAAGGCTTTGAAAACCACATCCAATGCCACCACCGCAACTTGGGTTCATTTTATAACCATAATTCATCAACTTCATCCATGATAGAAATGAATAATGTAATCTAATGTATTCATCATTATATCATATTACATCAAGTCATATGATATAATAGACTGTATTATTGAAGATTTGATTAATAGAACGTTATGTAATACATATATATAATATAATATTATAATTACTTAAATTTTAATTATTTTAAAATATAATATGAAGTTTACGTATGAAAAAATCAAAATTTTACTTTTAAATAGGATGATATTTTGTTGTGATCTATCATCAATATAAACAAATTAGTATCAACTCTTTACAGTATTAAACTTGATGTGATTAAATTTTCATTTAATTTTAAAAATATAAATATATGATTATAAAAACATTTAATACTATGTTCATATTACATATCTAAATAATGATAGGATGTATAATATAATTATTATTACGTTACACCATAGAAAACACCTTATTAAATATGATATAAATATATATTATTTAATAGATATATATCTTATTTTAATATTTTAAGCATCATATCTTTATCATAATAATGACAGTGCATCTACTATAAAAAAAAAAGTTTAAAATTATATATAAAAAAAGATGATTTATTTCATAATTAAAAATTAATATTGATTATTTAGCAATCGTTAATTAATGGAAATCTACCAAACATTCCTAAATTTGACTCCATGTGTATAATTATTCAAACAAATTTGTCTTTTCTCATTGGCATGAAACCATTTGCTTGTTGACTCTGCCACTTTGTTTGCTCAAGGTCTTTGCTTTTCACATTGGATGGTCTATCATTTTGATAGTATTTGACTTTTTTAAAACAATATCTTATGACCTTCTTATAAAGTCAAATTCCACTTGATCACAATGTAATTAATTAATTAATACCAATAAATCAATATATCTCAAGAGAAAGAGTTATTTTATCCACTTATCATTATATTAATTCTACGTATATTTTTATTAATCAACATCAATTTTTATTAAGTAAATGTATAATTTTAATCGATATTGTTGGGTAATTTATTAATCCATCATCAATTAACCAAATTAATATATTATTTTAATAAAAAGATCATGAAAAATCTTTAATTATAATTATAAATTTACGAAATAAACCTTTTTTGAAAAATAAAGATAAATTAAAATAATAAACTCAAAATTTTTTATTAATTTATTTGATAATTAATTGTCATAAGAAAGGATTTCATTATTTTTGGGAATGTCTCTTTAACAAGTGATTGGTCCAATATGGTTTCATATTCATCTATTAATGTCCCTTTTGAGTAGACTAGCCAACTAATTACTTGCACCCAATTGTTTTAAGTGGGAAACCATTCCAAGTTCCAATGGCTTCACCGGCAAAGATGGTGGACCCAATTCAGCGGTCCACCGCTGGCGGTGGTGGTGGTGGCCCTGACCCCTTTACTCAAGACCGTTGTGGAACCGACCAAGTCCCTACATGAGTCACAGAAGGCCAACCTAGAAACATTTTACATACCTAGTTCAAAACATTGAGCAATCGAATCATGCTAACAATGATTTTACATTAGACATGATAATTAATTAATGAATTTGGCTCCAGTAAGATTCTTAAAGTAAGAATAAAACTTTCTTGATATTAATCTAACTCGATACATATTTAAAACGTATGACATCTTTACTTATCAAACCAATTAATTAAATTATTTGTAAAGTTTAAACTGTTTAAATGAAATAATACCCATAAAAATTCATTTTTAAATTATGATATTTTTAAAAAATAAAATTATCTATATATAAATTTAATTATTCGTTAGAGCATCTTCATACCTAATGAGATAAAGGTCCTCTCTTTTCACACTGTAGGCGTGTTCTGCGCCAAATGCAAGATTGACTCATTAAAGTAATTCTTGTTCTTTTTCTATATAAATTTAATTTATTATTTTAAAATTGTATTCATCCCATAATTGTTGAATTTAAGTATTAAGATGTTTTTGATTAATTTGTGATCCCATCAGTCCCTTTATTAGCTAATTAAATCGTTACTATCTACTAAAGCTAACTTCAATTATAGAAAAACAGGGGAATAGAGAAAAACAGAGTAATGATATTGCCGGATTACTCTGCTTTGCCAGGAAATTGAAGCCGCAATTTCCCTGTAATGTTATTAAATAAACTTTTCCGGGAAAACAAAATAAAGAATCATCAATCAAAAAGATTTGAATCAAACATGATTTTTCATTACCCATCTCAAATTCCAGATTTTCTATTGCAATATCATATTGTTCATTATCGACAAAGAATTCCAATGATAAATTTTCATGAAAAACTGAGATCCCAGGCTCTGTTTCATCAGGAATCGGATCCAAAGCTAATAATTCTCCTCGAATTGAAGAATTATCCACCATGGTCTCATCTTCTTCATCAATTTCACCACTTCTAACTGTAATCCAATCTTCCCCCATACTCCAATCCGGAACATTAACAGAGTTAAATCCAATCAACCTCTTGATCCTGCCATCAGGTGCACAATTATTCGAACTCTGATTCAAAATTTCAAGCGTCAAATCCTGAGGAGTATCCACTAAATTCCAGAAATCTTGATCCAGGACACAGCTTGGAGAAAAATTCATACGAAACTGATTGTTATCAGATTTTTTCAAAGCCAAATCCATTTCACAAATAAATGGGTGTTCCAGTAGTTCTTTAGCACTCCATCTCTGTTTTGGATCTCTCTGCAAACAGTTGCTCAGAAAATCCTGACCCATTTCTGATAACGATCCTGGAAATTCAGGAACCTCGTCTGAAAATCCAATCCTGAAAAGGACTGATAGTGGGTCATCATTTTTCTCCGCCCATGGAAGATTCCCACCTGCCATTTCTACAATTATGCACCCAACAGCCCATATATCAGCTGCAAATCCTTGCTCTTCCCCTCTTGCCACCTCCGGCGACATGAACGCCGGTGTACCGGAAAATCCTGACGTGTCAGCAACTCCACTCCTGGCCACAAATTTGGCACACCCAAAGTCAGCAATCTTTGCCTCTCCTTCTTTACTTATCAGAACATTCTTGCTTTTGATATCACAGTGAACCAACCCAACATTTCTATGCAAGTAATCCAAACCCTGTAATACATTTCTGGTGAATGAACGGATCACAGGCTCATCCAGCCGGCCACCGCACCGGGAGATGGCGTCGGAAAGCGTGCCGCCGGGAGCATATTCCATGGAAATATTATACATGGAGCGGCCATTTTCGTCGGTGATATCATGGCCTAGGTATCTGATTATGTGAGGGCATGAGATCAACTTCGATAAGAAAAGTTGTTCCTTCTGGAGGAACGTGGAGTTGGACAGCTCGGCGGATTTCAAAGCAAAAAGCTCGCCTGAAGAAGTAGAGGTGGCCAAGGAGACGGTGGCTGTGGATCCACGGCCGATGATCGGCCCTCTAGTCCATTCCATTTGAAGAGGAAGATGGTAGAAAACAAGAAAACTTCTTGGGGTTTTAGTTAATTTAGTTAGGACTATGAGGGTTTAGCTATATATATACACATATACGCCCACATATGACTTTTGGGTTTGAATTGAAGCTATGAGGTGAGAGCGTAAATGGCAGAAGTCTTGAAGGCTAAAACCAATCCACTAAAAAACAAAAACAGAAAAGAGGGTCAATCCAATTACTTAGAATTAAAAAGTTTAACAATGCTGCCTACATTCAAACAAAATCAATATCATAATTTAAACCAGTTTAATTAAACATATCATATTATTACTATATAATCGAAGTTAAACCGAGTACTTAAACATAATAAAAAGAAAATAATAATCAGAACAAAATACTCGAATCCAACAAAAGAATAATTACTCATTTAAATCCAACATAAAATTTCACATATTGGGTTAGGTCATTTTTGGAGGCTAATGGGACTTGCAAGTACTTGTCTGTTTTTTGTCTTGTTCATATGGTAGAGAAGTGAAGTTGATGGTATCAGAGAAGGTGGAACGCGTGGCGAAAGGAGAGGGAATGTATGACAGCTCAGCAGCCGCTTATGGACGGTGATTGTGCTAATTAGGCAAAGTTGATTTGGGATGTGGATTAAGTCCAATCCACTCTTTATCACTCATCTTTACCATAATATTATATTATTTTTTAATTATAAATTATAATTTTCCCAAATATAAATTCATAAGAATATCCTTTCTTTTTTTTTTGTGGTTTGGAAAATTAGAAGAAGAGTGGCCTTTTGCGGCTACAAACGGCTCATAATGTGAACGGCGGCGTTTCGGAATTTCCTTTTTTTATTTTTAACTTTTCTAGCCTTTAATTAGCTGTTATTATTTCTTTGGAATTTTGATATTACTATCTATAAAAGAATTTTTAAATATTTGATATTCACAATATTTAAATAATGAATATATAGAAATATGATAAAATCATATATTTATATTGTATTGTATGTATATTGATATTGAATTAGTCATATATATGGATCAATATAATTAATTTTAATTCTTTAATATAAAATATCATATATTTTAATTAATGATAATGTAGTTTAATGATACGAGTGATTCTGGCTGGACCTCTTTTGCAGTTTAATTAAATATCAAACTAATGAGATTTGAGTAGTGCAAAGGTAATTACCCATTTTCAAAGGTAAAAGTTCTCTTTTACTTCGAGGGTTTGCTCTTTATAATTTTTCTGTATTAAAAGCACTTTAGCAGGCAGGCAGGCAGGCAGGCAGGAGCCATAAGTCTCCCAGCAAGCAAAACGTGCCTCAGAAATTAGGGTTTCTTGAATTTGATTTGAATTTTGAACTTGATATGCAAAGCATCAAAGTTTTCAATTTTTTGCTGTGTTTTGTAATTCAGTTATCATCACCCATTCACAAGATTCTTATTATTCGAATTTTAGCTTTTATTTTCATCAATGAAATTTGAATTTTAACTTGTTCTAATTCATGTAATATGATACGAATTTTCCATAAAAATATATTTAATAATTCATTAAATTACTTTTTTTTATAAACTGTGAACATTTTATTTACTGGGAAAAGATAAATAAAGAAAAAATATTTTATAAATATGATTGATAATTATAATAATTATCTAATGTGAAAATAAGAAAGTTCTTTCAAAAATTTTGATGATTAAATCAATAATTAAAAATAAAAAGTAATATAAACTGTTGAGATATAAAATAAATAAATAAATAAATTTTTTGGCTTCTATCAGTATATTATTTAGAGAGATATTATAATAGATTAGTAAGGGAGATAATGACTAATGATAAATAAAAATAAAAAAAATAAATTTATTATTAATATTTCATTAAATTTTAAAACGCACTAAATAAAATGGAATAAATCAAATGATCTAAAATTGGGATTGATGAAATTAATTTAAAAATTGGGTTAAATTGAGAATTAAATAAATAGTATATAATTATATTAAAAAAACACGTCTCCTTAAGGTTAGGTGTAATTGAAAATAAAATTTAAAAATATTATCATAAATTGATATATTTTAAAATTGAAAGTAAAATTTAAAAAAAGATAAAAATTGATTTTCCTGAATATATGTGAATAATGAAGTAGACACATTAAACGCCGGCGAGCTAAAAATAGACAAATGCATGCCGGATATTTCGATTAATGTCATATATCTCGGCTGGTGTGGAGGAATATGCGAAGCACTTACAAGCCCACGACCAGAACAACAAGGCGGGGTGCAGGCGGCCACCATCAAATAATCAGGATTCCAGGCCTGCAATGCAAGCTCCAACCAACCACAAAAATAGCCCTAAAGCTCCAACTCAAACATAATCGGATAAAAAAAATTATTGTTGATAAAAGAAAAGGATAAATATTATTGAGATAATTTCAGAAATAATAGATTTTATTTTATATTTTATAATAATATTATATATATATATATATATTTAACATTTTTATAAAAATAATGATTTTTATGTAAAAATAATAGATTTTTATGAATATATTTAAAAATAATAAATTTGTATTTTAAATAAACCTGAAATAAATTTAAAGTAAATTTATACAAAAATTTTAAAGTGTTGGTTTTTATAAATATTTTCAAAAAATTGTATTATTTATTATTAGCTGTTTTTATTTCTTTTGAATTTTAAATATTTGATGTTCACAATACTTAAATGAATAAATTAAAATGATATAATTTATATATAGTATATATATTAATATTAAATTAATTATATGTATTGATGGATATAATTAATCTGGATCCTTTGATTTAAAAAATCATATTAAAATTATCATGAATCTAAAATTAAGGAAAAAGAGATTAGAAGGTTGTGGGCAAATTCTGAGATTTGAGTAATGATAAAGTAATTCCCCCATTTTCAAAGGTGAAAAGTTCTCTTTTACTTTTAGGGTTTCCTCTTCTATTTTTTCTGTATATATAGTGCAGCGCCGCCCTACTGGATGCTTCTGATCAATTGGAAGAGGAGGAAAACAACCTTATCTTACGATGAGCATCTACTTGAGTCGATTATTTCCAAGATCTAATTCAAGTTTTTTCTTATGTAATGGAAACACCTTACAATCTGAAGTTTTACGCTTAAGGGAAAAAATGTTCTTGGTGAATGCAGGAATTGGAACCCCCAGAATTTGTATGCAAGATGAGCTTACAGCAGTGCCAATCAACGGAGCCACCAGGTTTGAGAGTAAAGTGGGATCCCTGGGTGTAGTGGCCCGTGAATCAATGATCAGTGGGCAGCTTTTGGAGAGATTTTTCATCGATCTAGTAGCCGGTGAATCAATGATCAAAGAGCGAGCAGCCGCCAGGTTTAATGATTTGGTAGGATCCACAGATGTAGTGGCTGGTGAACCGCTTCTTCTTCTTCCACGAAGATGCAGACAAAACCGAGCTTGGGTGGAACTGAACAAGATTTGGCGAACAAATACAAAGGTAAAAGGCTTTATTCTTGATAAAGTCAAAGGAGGTTATTCAGTAGGCATGGCAGGTTTCATTACTTTTCTTCCATTCCGTCCCGGAATATGGCAAAAGATATCGAATGATCGATTCATCATTGAGAGCATTAATCGAAAAAGGAAGAATATTGTGGTGACGCTATAAGTCTCCCAGCAAGCAAAGCGTGCCTCATAAATTAGGGTTTCTTGAATTTTGAACTTGACAAGCAAAGCATCAATGGATGTTCTGAAGATTTGCTGTGTTCTCTAATTCACAAGATTCCTGTTATTCGAATTTTATGTTTAGCTTTAATAAACATGATGGATAATCGATATGATTATTCGATGCGAAAACAGATATATAGATCGATTTATGTTGTTCAAGTTTGGGAATAAATTTAAAAATTAAGTTAAATTGAGAATTAAATAAATAGTATATAAGTTACTAAGAAATATGTTATAAATTTATAAATATTATAATAAATTGATATATTTTAAAATTGAAAATATAAAATTAAAAAATAGATAAAAATAAGTAGACACATTAAACACCGGCGAGCTAAAAGTGGACAAACGCATCCCGGATTTCGGCTAGCCTGGAGGAATATGCGATGCACTTACAGGCCCACGACCAGAATAACAAGGCGGGATGCCAGCGGCCACCACCCAATAATCAGGATCCCAGGCCTACAACGCTAGCTCCAACCAACCACAAAAATAGCCCTAAAGCTCCCCCGGAACATAATTGGATAAGAATTATTAGATAATTTCTGAAATGATCGATTTTATTTGATATTTTATAATAATATTATATATTTTTTCATTTTTTATAAAAGTAATAAATTTTTATGAATATATTCAAAAATATCCTATCTCTATTTCAAACAAATTTAAAGTAAATTTTTAATATATTAAAAAATTTATATAAAACTTTTTTAAAGTGTTTATTTTTATAAATTTTTTCAAACAAATTTATTATTTTTAAAATTTTTTAAAAAATACAATATTTTAAATTTTTTTTATCATTTTAAACATATCATTTGAAAAAATTCTGTTTTACTTTCTATTCTACAGGATAATTTTTGAAATTTTTATAAAAATAATAATCATACAAACTAAAAATAAATTTAAAAGTAATTTTATATTAAAATTTAAAACATTATTATTACAAATATTATTAAAAATCTATTATTTTTATAATTTATCAAAAATTATAACATTTTTATAAAAATTGTTTTATTTTTAATGAATTTGAATCCCAACATAATTTCCTCACGAAATATAAGGTAGAAGAAATTCTTGGATAATCCAGATTCATCACGTAGAATTATGAACTTACTAATTATATATTGATACATGTCAACTTTTATTAAATGTGAAACATTCATAGTTATCATTTACATATTAACAATTAATAATAATTATAGATAATCAATATAAAACCAATCAATACTTAACATTTAATAAAAATTAACATATATCATTATATCATTAGTGAATCCATAATCCTGATAGATCTGGATCATTCAAAAATTTTTTGCATTTAACATACAACCTTAAATGCTTAGATTAAAAATGTACTATAATTATAGATATTTTAGAACTGAAATTTATTATTATTATTATTTATCTTCCACTATATAATCATATTATTATTATTATCTATCTTCCACTATATAATTATTTTTATTTGTGATAAAAATTTAAAAAATATATATATATATATATATTTATATAATTATAAATATATAAATTATATATTTAAAATTAATAAATCAGTTTAAGAATTACAAATTTAAATAAATTAAATATTATTTAATTTAAACTAATCTCCATAGTATTATTGTTTTTTTTGATTATTTTAAATATTTAAAAAATCTATTGACATACTAAAATATCTTTTAAAATTTTAATTAATTTGTTAAGTTTTGAAAGGTAATATTTAATAAAAGAAATATTTAAAATAAAGTGAATAATTATATTTTATGATGATAAAAATAGCAATTAATTTTCTTTTTTTGATATGGACATCAGTCTGAAGCGTGTCTGAGTGGGTTGAAAGTGAGTCACAGTCAGAGCGGGTTTGAAATTGGAAAGCGGGGCAAGAGTGGGCTTACTGTTGCATGATTAAGCTTACTTTCTATTATTTCATAATAGGTATAATATAAAATAATTTATTTAACATAAAAATTATATAATTAATTAAAAAAAATAAAAAATAAATAAAATAATTTTTTTTAAAAATAATAAAAACTGTAGATATGTACCTTTAAAACTATTGAGACAATGTGTAGTTAAATTCTGTGTTTTCAGCAGAAAAAGAAAAAGTATTGGTCCAGCTAGCGACCACAATAAGTTATTGGGAATATGTATATATATATATATATATATATATATATTAAAACAAAAGCCTGGTGTGTACATGGTAGATAATAATTGGGAGATTTTTCCGGATTTAAATTTAAAATAATAGATAAAAAAAAGTACGGATTTATTTGTCTTCTTTATTCGGGCACTTTCTTTCCTTCAAATTCTCTTTTCTTGCCCTTTTTATCTATTTTGCTTTAATCATAAGTTTTGTCCCTATTTATATTTTTATTTTATTTTATAGAGTGGAACAAATATATATTTTTCAATTACCATTTCATCCATATAATACCTTGATGACATTTAAATGTTAAGGTTAAATTTGTAATTTTCTCAAATTACTCATTATTTTTAAATATAATGATATCTAACAGCTGTGTAATTTAAAAGAGAAATAAATAAATAAATAAATAAATTTTTTATATTAAATATATAATTCATATCTTATTTATTATTAATAATGTATTTAAATCGCTAATATGAAATAAAATAAGTTCATGGGTTAAAAATAAGATTTTAATTAAAAACAAAATAACCCAAAAATACAATAATACCAAATTTAAAAGCCGTACGCTTATACCCGACTGGAGTCCCAGCAGGCCGCGCAGCCTCTTTCCATCTCGGATTTCCATTATTCTTGCGGTGCAACCGATTCTCCGATCAGCCTTTCTCTTTAGGTTTCACCGTCGACCACCGCACCGCCGTCCACTGGTATCAACAATGGAATCCTCGATACTTGCAGTGGAAAGACTGTTAAACTACAGTTTTCGAAACAAGCAACTTCTCGAAGAAGCTTTAACTCACCCGTCGTACACCGACTCGGCGGCTAATCATTATCAACGGCTGGAGTTCGTCGGAGACGCTGCTCTTGGACTTGCATTTAGTAACCATGTCTTTCTTGCTTATCCTCATCTCGATCAAGGGCAGTTAACTTTATTGCGTGCTGCTAATATCAGTACTGAAAAGTTCGCTCGTGTTGCCATTAAACATAACCTTTTTCGCTTCTTGAGACATAATGCTCCTTCCCTTGATGTTCAGGTGGAGTAATTAATCTATAATTAATTAACCCTTTTCTGATTTCGTTTCATTAATCTTTTTGTTATATTGTGTAGTTTTCCTGTCTTGTTTCGATTAGTTTAGTCTCTCATACTTTCATGGAAAAACTCCTGATATTGGTGAAATAGTATAAATTTGGACAGTTAAAAGTGATCAGGAAGTTTACGCATGTTGATTGTTATTGTGATGTTGTAGGTAAAGGAATTTAGTGATGCTGTTAGTGGAGAAGATGATGATGCAGTTGCTCATGGCGGCACTGTGAAAGCACCTGGAGTTCTTGCTGACATTGTGGAGTCTGTGGCTGCTGCAGTTTATATTGATGTTAATTATGATCTCCAAATATTGTGGGTGGTGCGTTGATACTGTGTGCCTCACTTGCCATTGTTCATTCCCTCTTCCTTTTGTATATTATAGTTTAGATTACTTTATTTCAATCATTAGGCAATTGGGTATCAGGTGTTCATCGTTTTCGTTGCAGTTACTATTATGGTTATTGTTTTTGTTGTTGTTGTTGGATTTATAGGTTATTAGGAGTCTTTTAGAGCCAATTGTTACACACGAAGATTTGCAGGAGCAACCACAGCCGGTGACAATGTTGTTTGAGATGTGCCAGAAGCAACGGAAGGAAGTTGATATTATATATTGGAAGAATGGTTTAAAAAATGTTGCTAGTGTTTATGTCAATGGCCGTTTTGTTGCCTCTGGTTCTTCAGAGAAAAAAGAAACTGCAAAGCTCAATGCTGCAAAGGGAGCTTTGCACAAGCTATCTCATATGATGATGCCCGTGCCTGACCACAACAGCTTGGATGGTGTCGATGGGCCATTTAAGATTGAAGGTGCGAAACGAATGTTGCATGAATTGTGCAACAAGAAGAGATGGTCAAAACCAGCTTACAAGTATGTTGTTTAACTTGGCTATAATGTCTTTCAGACTATGTTTTGCTTGGACTGTTCTCATTATAAGCTATTCTGATTCTATGTTGCGTTCTAGTTGCCATCAATATATTCTTAGCTAGCGTAATGCTTTCATCGTGTTTGCATGTTTTATTTCGTGTCGACTTTGAAGTTTGCAGAGAAAACTATCATATGCACATTTTTGGCTGGACCGAACTAGTCCAATGAATTAAGGAGAACTATTAGTTCTATTTTCCCTTTTAAACTAGGCAATTCCTAGTTCCCCATCAGTGACATCCGACGATAGCCTGAGAGGGGTGTAAAATGAAAATGTTATGATAGATAAAGACGAAGTCTTTTAGATGCATGATTCTGCTCTGGTTGTTGACAAAATTTCTCAAGACATGCTACTGCTAATTAAGTTGACAGGATATTTCCTGTTGCTGCTTCGAAGGCCAGAAGCAGTTCTTCAAAAACATGTTAGTTCTATAACTTAAGTAGCTTTTCTTCCATCGTGCTGTCGTTCTGTGCAAGATGCTTTCCTGAACTGTTTTATGTGCAAGTAACTGTCCATATTCTAGCAGAAAACTGTTTCTACAATTTCGGGTTTGTTTCTCTGGTATTTCGAATAAATCTTGAGGTGGGGAAGAAAGTAAAGCATAGCTTTTGCGTGTAATTTCATAATCTCATCAAGGCAGATAATTTTCTGCCGAGAAATATAAGAATACAGGATAAGAGATCTAGATTACTTGCTAATTCTTACTTCATGTTCTGTTTTCCCTCCTGATAAGTTGCATAGCATTCCCCATCAACCATAGATGCATGATCCTTTTCATCACTTATATCATGTTATCTGGATTCTAAATTCCAAATTGGTATGTTTTTTCTTTGTTCTGAAATGCAGCATTGAGAAAGAATCAGGTCCGCCTCACGAGAAGAAATTCATATGCTCGGTTCAGATTAAGACTGGGGATGGTGTGCTCTATATCAAGGGCGACGAGAAAACCAGAGTAAAAGATGCAGAAAATTCTGTATCTTCGCTAATGCTACGAGCTTTGCAAGAATCATAACATGATTCTACCATCCTAAAGTAATGCGCTACATGAGCTCCCGTACCTGGTAGGCTTCTCTCCCCACTTGTCAATCACACAAGCCGCATTAGGAGTTTCACTTAGTCTGTACAATTAGTTGTGCTGTGCTTATTATTGAGTAAGAACGAATGTGTAATCCTGATTTCCGAGCAGTGAAATATTCCTGTCGCATCTACCAGAGTCGGTCAGGAATGGTAAGAAGTACATAACTCCTGATACTTGTTTCAAACTGCTATATATTTGGAAAGCACAGATTCTTAACTTTTCATAACGCTCCAAGCATTCCCATATCATTGCTTTGACAAGGAAGGCCCTGGAAGTTGTCAAATCTGATCATCATAACAATCCTGACAAAGAAGGCCCTCGTGCTTGCAATTTTCTGGAAATTTATTATTTATATAATTATGTGAAGAAAGTTTTTATACTATAATTACGATACTTAAATAGAAAAATTCTTGGGTGAATCGGGTTCATCACGTAGGATTATGGACCCATTAATAATATAGTGATACGTGTTAATTTTTAGGGAGATTTTCAAAACTAACAGGTGCCAAACTTTTTTTTTTAACTTTGCTAACTTTCTTTTTTTTTTTTCAAAAATACCAAAATTTTTAAAAAATCATATAAACTTAAAATAAGAAAATATCAATTCAAAATCTCATGAG
>CANYBF011266415.1:0-19849 GCA_948192965.1 Dalechampia spathulata | reverse complement strand
TAAATAAGTATATAATACTTAAATGTCAAATATTAATTTAAAATTATAAAAAATATTACTATGATAAATAATTTGAAAAAATGAAATATAAAATTATTACCAAATGACGGGTCAAAAAAAACATACTAACGTGTAACGCACGTTATGAAACTTTAGTAGACTAAAACAAGAGAGTAAATGTAGGAGATATAACAATTAATACAGGAATCAAATCATTCATTTAGTTAGCAAGTAACTCAATTTTGGATTTCATGGCGTAAGCAATTATTTGGGTGGAATAGTTGCTGAGGAAGCCATACATCCGTATATAGATATCCTTGGTGTTGGTAGAAAACCTGCTCCCATCTAAAATGGTGTGCGTAAGTTGCCCATCAAGCTTCAGCTTCAGTTGATACCAACTTGGCAAGTGATCAAACCGGCAATCCAGAGATTTTCTCTAGTTTATCCCGCATCACTGAAACCAACTACTGCCTTCGTACCACTGAAATTTAACGTCTAAATCATCACAAATGTAACTCTAGACGAAATGGCAAGCTGTAATTCAAAAGGTAACTAAATTCTGGTCAGTTTGAACAGAAGTATACTGAGGAGAAGCAGAAGCAGGTGTACTTGGAGGAGTAACAGAGAAATTTCCAGAGTATTGAATTGCGATCAAACCACTCTCTGCTGTTTCTGCTGATGTAAGGAATTCCTGTACATTTGCAGAGGCAAGTCTTGATGACATTGCTGTAAAATTAAAATTCCAACAAGCACTGAATACTATTGACATCAACATATGAACCCGAGAGCAGGTTAGAGATATAAAGGAATTATTACCTTGAAAGATTATCAATGAACACAAGAGAATGGTGAACACCATGGCAAATACGTTGCCATATGATGAGGAACCCTTTGCTGTTTTCGTTTTCTTCAAGGCTTTCAATCGCTCAACTCTGGCACGCTTCAACATGGCAAGTTGAGTAATCTCTTTGATCAGCTTCAGGTCCGCGGCATCCAATGACGGTCCTCTTGGAGGCCGAGGTGGCTTGGGGGACCTTTTTTTACTCTCCTTTTTACGCTTCTCCTTTACCACCTTCTTATCTGCCGATGTATAATCAGTGGAGTTCAGTTGCTGCGTAGGAATCCCAATTGGATTTAATGCATCATGACAGATGTTCACATCAAATTCACCCTTCGTTCTCCCATCTACAAACATACTGCAAATCATAGCTACGAAGAACTCTATCGCTCGTGTTTTTACGCCAGAAATAGAGTCTTTCCTTGTCACCTCCGTAGTTTGTTTCATCCCATTTTCAAGATCAATCTCAAAATCTGTTTCTCCTGGAGCCATGCAATCCGTTTCCGGCTACCAAACCAACAATCTAAATCCCTTTTTTTATTTTTATGTTTTGCCTAAAGCTCCTGTCTGATTGAAGCCTTCAATCCTCGAAGTCAACCCATTAGGGGGGATAGCTAAATAACTACCATATGGGAATGCCAGGATCGCCTTTTAAGAAAGATACATTACTTCATCAACTGAACCGCCACTTTCTAGTTTTAACTTGCCAACAAGGCCAAGGCGTGTTGAATAATTGCAAGGCAAGTTATTTAGCAGCCACCCGGGTTTGCTTTTCCACTATAATCAATCAAACTTGCGTTAGAAATCACTTTCTGCCAAATAAAAGAATCCGCCGCTCCCATCTTTTAATACAATCCCATTATTTGACAAAAAAAACAACCTGCCCTTTAACAGTGGAATCGATCTTTTTTCAAAAGAACGTGGCTTTGACATTGGAATCATAAAAACAAAAACCTTACAAATACAGCAAGGGACAAACTTTGAGGCAATGAAAGCAACGCAGACAGAGAAAAATATATTTTGTAAGAGTGGATCAAAACCAAGAAACACTGCACAGCGGATTATAGTAATCAAAAGAGTAGAAGTTGAAACTCGCAATCGAAACCTCGAGGGGAAGAAATTACATTGAGAAGAGAAAGATGAGGAAAACCTAGATCCGATGGGCAAAGTAAGAGCAAGGATAACAAGAAAGGCGGATATAAATGAATGAAACAAGAAGATGAAGAATTAAAGGAGAGAGCAAGGGAGTTACAAATGTAATAGAGACACCATGAAATGGAAGCAGCTGGAAATAATGAAAGTATTTGAATCTTCCATATATAATAATGAGCTGCTGCTGAATAAGTTCCATATTCACTAAATTAGTTGAATTAGCTCGCCATTCTTACTATTAAAATGGCATATCCTCCTCTGAAATTTGCTATATATTGTACACTCGCCTGATGTCCCCCACTTGCATCTTAAGATGGAAAAAGCTTCTTGCTTCTTTGTTGCCCACAAGTGACACGAATTTGATATCATGGATTCACATGCACTTTACACTGATTTGAGAAGTATTTCATGTGAATGATCACATTGGTAAAAGCCAAGTAAAACCCCAAGTCGTTTATAATGGAAAGGGCTGGTCTGTCGATAAAAACCAGTAGTTGATGGTAGGCCTAATTGAAACATCCGACACTGCAAGGCCAACACAACATAAATGGAGGTGCTGCGTTTGAGCTTAGTCGAAAGCGTAGCCTGTTTTGCAGGTGGGGAGCTTTCCTTTTCTCATCTGGACAAACCCTTTTGCAGGCATAAAGTTTGTTTTAAATTATTTGAATCTTGTAGAAACATAGCACCTCACTATTCCCCTGGTAAAGTCCACTGAAACCAATTTCTAAATCGTTTTGCATGTCCCACCATACAAGCCCTCAAGATGTTGATGGCAAATCCCAGAAAATCGATAAATCATTGATTATTGTTATCATGCGCCAATTCTCTAACATGATAATGTCAGAAGCAGAAGCACGTCTACTTGGATACTTCAAATCCCCACTGGCAGTTGAACCCAAGATACCCAACAGTCGTCCAGACTGCTTTCAACCCGTCTTGTATAAGAGATTTGTGCCACTGAAAAGATCAATGCATTTCATTTTGCTCTCAAGGCATTTAAGCAATTTGACGAACATGAAAGAACCATAGGATTGCGCCTAAAACCATTTACTACTCGCGGGACCGAGCAGCTCGTTTTGCAAGTGATATTCGGACGTGAGGCATTGCAATGCGACCAAACAATCTTAGCCTATCCCCGCCTTTGAGCGAGGGAAGGGAAATAAATTAGATTGGTTTGTACTACAAAGGAAGTTCTGAACAGAAAACGCTCACATTTATTCAGTTAAGACTATATGACAGGTTTCTGCACGTTCCTGTCTTAATTAATGACAACAAGTGAGGATGTTAGAACTTTAAAATAGCAGCCCCACTTGACGGCTTTGAAGCAAAAACATAGAGACCAAGATCACTCTTGTTGATGACACCCTTGTCGATCCTCAATTGGAAAAACTTTTCCTGATTAAATTACAATAAAATTTTAATTCTTAACATCTTTGATTATTCTGTATAGGCAAGACCGGAAAATTAATAAAATGGCAACGTACCTTCAAATTGAGGATAAACTGCGGTACTATGGCTTCTTTCACCAAAGCTACGGCACAGCCACCCCATCCAGCGCCTGTAAGTCTTGCACCCAAAGCACCATGCTCCCGGGAAATCTTAACCAGTTCTTCCAACTCTGGACAGCTGTCATCCACAGGAAACACAGATGAATACGATCAGAAACATGAACCAGGAGAGACTATAACAGTTAACCTGTATCGGGCAACAGGCACAAGATGGAACTGAAGTGCGAATGTTAACAAAAGACGGCTTGCGCACAGAATGTATAGGTAATCAAACAATGTCCAGTTTCAAGTTGGATGCACGAAATGATAATCATCTTAATTTTAATTTTAATGTGCTCACTACTTTCACCTCTTTAAAAACCACAACGAAAAGAGAAAGCATGTCACAACGCACATTCTGAAAAGCAACAGCTCGACAAATCTTACCTGCATTCATATAGCACGCTGCAGCTGTAGTGGCTGTCATTCATAAGGTCACCAAGTTTCTTTAATTTGTCCTCCTCACTGCCAACCAAATGTTCAGGAGGTAAGAACATTAAACTGACATATATCTTTAAGGAAAAACAACGAAGAGATTTCCTTTGTCTGAAACAAATCTTTCGATGTTAATTTCACAGAAAATGTGTGCACCTTAGGTTTGATGATACAGTATCCTTGAAAGCATGTACCCGCTTAGCTTCGGAATATACATGGGCAGCCCTCTTTGGTAAAAGAAGTAAAATAACAAATCAAAAATTCAGATTTAGCATTGATAAAAAGGGCAAAGCACAATATTAGAAAACAGAAGTGGAGAATCAACAATATTATTTCTAAACAAAGAGAATAAAAGATCTTCCAAATGGAAGTGGCGAGAGAAAAATAATATAAGAAAAAAGAAAAAGAAGGGGAAAATAGGTTTTTCTCACAGAAAAAATTTAGGGGAAACTAATGGTAGAATGCAGAGGCATGGTTAATCCAGAAAAGGCAAGGTTATAGTAACTAATTCCTAGCTATAACAGCACATGGCAAGGATGACTGTGTCGTCACTTGGAATTGAAATGGGTTACAACCCCGGTATAATGACCCCAGCCAAAAACAAAAGTATAATACCTGATGTAACTTGAAGTGCTTGGCCACTCTTAAAACATCCAATGAAGATGGGGAATTGCTGAAAATCGATAGCAGATTTTCCTCGGTAATCTTTTCAATATCTTCAGCCAAGTATGGTTCTTCTTTCAAAAATTCCTGCAACATAGAGGACAGAATGGTGATTAGGTAAAGGAAGAGATGTGCTAAAAATTATAAAACAAAATAAAAATACCAGTACACGTATGAGAAAATATTCTATAAAGTAACATAAGCTATTGTGAACCAACATGGGAGCATCATCATTATGTTAGTAAACATCAAAAGAATAAACACCTTAACAGCAACAACAGGATCGGAATCACCATGACTGCCAGCAAATGAAACGCACAATCCTTCAACATCAGAAAGAGTTTTGACTTTAGCTATTGCATCTTGTGGTTTCATCCCAAGTTTAATTCCAAGAACAATCTGCAGAAATATCCCAAAAGTTGCAGTTAGTTTCAAAATATCTCAGACATATGGATGGGGTGAACTGAGTTCCTCAAAGAAGAAAGTTCATCGTTTTTAGCAATACCATCCATAATCATTTAAAAATGAAAAGTAAAAATTTAGCTGCTCGGTCTATATTTTCTTCTTTTAAGAAGAAGAACAACAGTTCTTGCTATGAGGAATTTTAGAATGAAATAACAAGCAGAAGCATGTGGAAATTTACCGGGAAATGTCACTTACCGCGGCTAGGCGACATTCAACAACTCTATTGTTATAATTTGTAGCAGCAGTAACTGCCTTCTGAGATTCTGCCAGGGAATGAGCTATTACAAAGGTCCCACCAGCAGGAAGTTGAACATCAGTGGCTCGAATGGGGTTAAAATCAATTAGCTCTGCAAATCCTGTTCGGGCCATGACCGAGATTGCCTGTCAAGTAAAAGAGATCAAAGTATATTCTGTATGAAAGAAGACATTCCTTTCACCTCTGAATTCCCAAATTATGTTTTGGGTGTTACTCATTCTGAACTAGTTTAAAGCATGTTCTAAGCGAGAACAGGGACCGACCAAAATGATTCTAATAAATGCAACTTATAATGCATTTTTCATAACAAACAGAGCAAAGAACATTAATCATAGAACATTTACCAAATCAAATACGTAGATCATTAAATCACTAGCGATCACATAATTTTAAAATGATAGTCACACATAAAAGGAAAAACATTTTGATAGATTAACAGCACAATTCAATAGAAGTACAACAAGAATGACCGAGTATGAAGTGTAACCTGATCCATTCCTCCAGATTGTGTTCCAATGTGCCTTTCACATTCACATGTGAGCTGGGCAATTTCTTTCTGTAAAAAATAGAAAATAGTGTTGAATGGAGTAAAAGGCAAATGGGAAAATAAAGGATGGTAGTTGTATTGATAGCTAATTCACATATATAGAAAAGATTCATAATCCAAAATACAAAATGAAAAATGGATGTGGAAGATTCGCTGTAGTGATATACATAGAGTCTTGCATTGTTGTGCTAATTTCATATAATAAACTGCAACAACCGTGTTTAGCATAATCTCGATTTTCAAAAGTACTATCATTTTTACAAAGTAAGTTTTCTACATATACTGTATCTAGTCATAATATAGGTTAAAATCCTGGATAATGTACGTTATTATGTTGCATACAAAGATAAAACTTGGTGAAAATAAAATTACCTTTGGAAAATTCACATCGAAAGCAGCCAAGAGAGCTATTGTAGCTGAGCAAACAAATGCAGCAGAACTGGATAAACCAGAACCTACAACAATATGAGGGGACAACTCAATTAGCCCTCAATTTCATAATATTCATGATAGCCAACAGCTTAACTTTTAGCAAGCATTAAACCTGTTGGGACAACTCCATCAACAATGACATCAAGCCCCACTGGCACACCAACATCCACTCCTTTTGATATGACATATTCATAAAATCCTTTATACCTGAAAAGAAAAAAAAGTCCTCGAGTTAAACAACTAATATTAATTTTGAGTCCATAATGTAATGATCTATCACTGCCGTCTACAACTCATCTTAACTGAGCCTTAAATCCAAGTTAATTAGAGTTCGGTATATAAAGTGCATTCTCCAGCTCAAATAATTTCGGATTTCGTCTCGGGAAAAGATATAGAAGTTCTAAATCTGTTAACAATATAATAAAGAACACCAAAGGAGTGTAGATCTTGAAAATTACGCGCAGATAAAATAATGGCCCCATCTGTGATTTTTCAAGTCAATATCCTGCACAAGGTAAATAAACCTTTAATTATTATTAGCTTAAAAAGCATAGTCATAATCATTAACGAAAAGTGCACAACCCATGATTGGTTATGGAGAAAAGGAAAAGGACCTGATCAGGATCAGCAGGATAAGTACAGAGCGAATATTTATCATTAACATTAGCAATTCGAAGAAGCTTGTGACCATCAACGGGCTCGTGTTTACGGATACCAATTATTGTATCTTGGCGGATTGCCATAGGTAAGACCGAGTAACCTTCATAATCGATATGTTCACCAATCAAGTTCACTCTCCCTGCAAAATTATGGACAATAATTCGATAAACTAGATAGATTAAAATAAAATCAAACACACTCCGATTCAGAGATTGATACCTGATAGTTTAAGAACAATATAAATTAAGGAGACAATGTAATTGAAATCCGAGAATTTTTCTAAAAAAAGAAGAAGAAGAAGAAGAAGAAGACCTGGAGATCTTGCAAAAACATCAGGAGGATGACAGAAGACTTGAAGAAACTTGGACTTGAGCATGTCAAATCGAAGCTGAGCTTCTTCAAGCTGAGAAGAGTCCCCATAGACAGGTTCCAAGGACGAGAAAACTGGAATCGGCTGCTCTGCGTGGGATGCCATTGATGAATGCAGGAGATGATAGGAGGCAATAACAAAACAAGAAAAGGGATGGTTACGGTTTCCTATTATTTATGGAAAAGGACTTAATTATGAAGCAGAAGATTCCATAATATATCCACAAAACAAAATAAATAATGATGAGAAAAAGGACAGATTAGTAATTTAAGAAATTACTATTATTATTATTATTAATCCACGTTATGCTGCGTGGAATTTAATAAAGCAAATCAGCATTTCTTAATAAACTAAAAGCAGTGCATATATCATCCCCTGCAGGCTTTTCAGCATCTTTCTTCCTACTTCACCCCACATCTGCCATTCCTCCTCCCACAGAATCTATTCCATTCTTATGGGAAAAGTTATTAACTACAAAACATGCTTAGTTCACAACCCTACAGTTCCTACGTATCTCCCCGCTCTTCATGCTGCCCGACCCCATGCTTCCCATTTTCATCATTGAATTCTTGAAGTCCTCCAAGAACAGCTGTGGATCCTCCGCGTAGGATTCCACCATCATGCGTGTCTCTTCATCGTCTGTTACTAGAGTCTGGTCTGATGGTAGTAATCCTTCTCCTGAAAGAAGATTGATGTAGTATTGGTTGTCGAATGTTGCAGGCGTTCCCAAGTCAAGGTGTGCTAGTGCTGTATTGCTCCCATCAGATTCCCAACATAGCTGCTGTAGCGACTGAATGAAGTCTAAATTAACGTCAGGGGTGTTGGAGCTGCTGGTCCCTTGTAGCCTTGAGCTGAAAGTTGAACATCTAGCTTTGCCTATCGTGTGTCCACCTGCCACAGTGGATTGGTTATGTTTCACAGCAGAGGATTGGTAACTGACAACATTGACAAATTTTGGAAATACCAGATAGGGCAACCATATCGTTTAACGTAAGGCCAACGTTTTGAAAATTAGCAACTAGGGTAGCCACCGTGGAATTTGGTGCTGGAATGTTAGTAGCAGCCGCGGCTTTGCTAGCAACCAAGCTGTCCTTCCTACCCATCTGCACCTCCCAATATGGTCCACCTGACTGCACCCAAAATGTAAATGCGTTAGTTCTCAGGTTTGGGCCAAATTTTCGACAATGCACGGGAATAGTGGATATCACATACTAGAACAACAGAATCTCTGGCAACAATGGCAAGAATATCAGCACACGAAACAGTTTCAGGACAGGCAGATTCCAGTTCAGATTTAATGGCATCGATCACTTCAAATCCTCTTAAAGAGTTCAAGTTGGGCGGTGCAGTTTTTTCCCCAACAAAGGTATCGGTGTCATCTAGCAACACCGAAGCATCACACCCCTGCGAAATGCATCATGCACATTGATCACTGTCATTAGCCATCTATCGTTTACTGATGCATAAAGAGAAAAACATTTAGCATTAAAAAGAACCACTTGCATTGACAAAGCAGTCATGGAAGTGAAGACGAAGCAATGAAGCTGCCATTCTCGGGTCTTCAGAGATTGCAGCTTCAACCCAAGAAAATACTATAGCTTCAGCATTTGGGCAGCTTTCTTGGTAGATATGGAATTCAAGAACGAAACCAATATCATCTACACAGGTTTCATTCAAGGTGGTGGGTGTTTTTGCAAACGAAACTACATGCTCAAGTATTATTAAACAGAAAGCTAACAAGTACTTGGCCATTTTTGAATCTAGGATTTTCATTTGGATCTGAATTGGTGTTGGGAATAGCTTCTGTTATTTATAGAAGGTTATTTGCAGAAGGTGGTCGGGAATCATGTCACGGACAAGTGGGTGGTGAAGGACAGAGATGCGAGAATGTAGAAGAGGTCAAGTTCATGTGATACCTAATGCCATGTGCTTTCTGTTATGCATCTTAAAGGTTTTCTTTCTGTAAACTTTATATTGTACATGGAAAGTTTTCTTGTTTCTTCCATGATGATGGTAGGGAAGACTTATTCTTAGGTTTTGGATGACAACAGTTTTGAACTGTTCCCTTTCATGAGCTCATTGCATGCGGTGGCAGTTTTCAAGTCTCACATGGAAAGTGGAAACAATGTACCATTGTGTTCTCTTGCCAACACAAAGGCCAGCCAGATACTCGGAAACCCTTCATTTCACCGACTAGAAAAAGAAGAGAACGCCCGATGCTTTCATAATCATCTTGCCATTAACTTCTAAACGATCGTCATAACGCAGCCACCGCCCATCTAACTGTGAACACTAATGGCTCGCATGAATTGAAGAAACTATGCAAACAAGCTAATAGTCTGGCCGAAGAAACACAACACTGCTCAAACCAAGAAGCTTTATCCTGTTTCACAAAGTTGGTGTCGATATATAAAAATTATCTTCCGCTGCATAAGTCCTATAAGGGGCAATTTTTACATTCGGTCCACGAAACCAATGAAGCAAAATTTGTATTCCGAATGATAACAAGCACAGACAGACCATTCCGTGAAACAACATATCATATCTATCATCGCCTGTCTAGGTTGTAGTAGATTTTACAATTTCTTTTTAAGATTCTGAAGAAGTGCCTGCAGCTTGTCTCATTCGGCGCTGGTGAACATCCCAATTATACACCCGAGCAATTGTGACCTGAGAAACAGCAGGTTCAAAAGGTGAAAAGAAAAACACCAACATCCTTTCCTTTAGGAACTAGAAGGATTCAACGAGTAACACTTCAAAATTTGGTCACCAAGGTTTCTTTTCAAACTATGAGGATTTCTCTATTTAAATGATTTCTAGTGATAATGTGATCATTGAATCATTTTTCTTTTTGAAATAAGATATGTGAATCAATAACTATGAAGTCTTTGAGCTTCAGAATGCTGGAATCCATGTATTTAGTGTTCAGTGTTGCTAAAATTAGACCAATCCATGCAGGATTCATATTGTGCTTCTAGTTTTTATGCAAGCTTAACTCCCTAACCATAACTTGATGAAAAAAATATAGAGTTTCTAAATCTTGGCAGTACCTGTGTTATTGTAACTTGATCCCTCAAGAATAGTAAATCTGCTACAAGAACTTCCAAACTTGCTTTAGCATTATCCAAATTCTTTTGTAGAAGAGCACTGGCCTGCGCCATGATAAAGTCACAAATAATGGTGTCATTCATTGGAAGTAGTCATTTTCCTCGAATGCACTAAAGGGAAAGTGGTGCAAACCTCTTCACAGGAGTATTCCAACATGACATTGGCTCCAAGCCATAAACAAACTGAGTCAGTGTCTTCAATACGAGCCCGCGAATATATGCCTTCAGAGACCTCAAAATCAGCAAGAAGTGCCTGTGTCGAGAACTCAGCCCATGAAAAAGTCTTACTTTCAGGCATAACATCTTCCAGATAATAAAAGCAACATCTTACTAATATCCACACCAGTTGGGAACATCTAGCAAACGACAATAAACTGCATTTCCTTGTAAGCCATTGAAAACCATATTTATACAAGAACTGAGGGTTTAAGAAGAGGCCGTATGCTTTTCATAATTGGCATGGGTTGAAGGACCAAGAAAACATGTCGTGTATATAGTCTGACTAATTACAGGGCAAAGTCTAGTCACATTGTCTCTGAGCACACCCTCCAGTCAAATATACATAACTACTTTCTGGCCAATATGAACTTGTAAAAGAAATTTCTCAAGCACGAGAATTGGTATGACCTTAACCCTCACGAATTCCACAAAAAATCAGAGCAAAGGCAACTCAACATTTATGAGCAACACAATAACCAAATTCCAGGAAACAATATGACCGAAATCCTCATCTGACTTAAACTGCAGCCAATAGTAAAGACCACAATCAAGGGGGCAGATGGCTACATTTTTTATAGTGCAGAAACTAAGCAATTAAAAAGAGCTAGCGTTAAAAAATTCAGTAAAATTAAAATATCTGGGGCATTCACCTAAGCATCTACTAAGATGGGAAGATCATAGAGAATAATGCATTAAATATCTGCTTTACCTCAGCAGTACCCTTCTTAGCCTGTAAAGTGGCAACAATATCTAAGCACTTCTCAATATCGGGGATTTTCGCCTGACACCCACAACAAGGAAAGAACCCTATGAATATCAATAGGAAACTATGGAAAAACAGCAACACATAAACACACAAAAAAAGATTACCATGCAAGCACGATGCTACGTTGAAACTAGTATAGACAGACTTCTATTCCAACAAAACAGTTTCTATATTTAGAATAACTAAAACCATCATGCGCAGATGCAAAATCTAGAAACAAATCGTGGCACCATGATATTAAACGTTTAGCAAGACACAAAGCAAACGCACCATCTATGTGATCCGCAGTGAAAACATGTCATTAATATGTTGAAAAACAAGGTTATCATTGGTGAGATGCATAAATTCGGATGCTTTCAGACAGAGTCATATAGAAAACTCAAACTTTACAATGGAAACTTTCAGATTGACAAAAATGATGCTGTGTGATCTGCCCGGGCTCGAAAAAGAAATACCAAAGAAGGAATTTGTTGGCATTCTGAACAACTGACTGCAATCTAAATCTAAAGACTTATGGTGTTTGAAACCCAGTATCAACGGACATGAGCTTCTCTAAGCAAGCCAGATACCAAGACAACCAATTAGAAACATTCCCCTACTACAATTGAAAATTGTTGACCAACAAAGATGAGGTGGAACCTTGTAGAATAAACAAGGAAGCAAGTACCTGAAGATCTCTCTGCTGGGCAAGAAGTTTCATCTCAACCAACTTATATTGCTGGAGCCTGCAATAGATACCACACGACACTTATCAATAAAAGCCAGAATTGAAGAATCTTGTTGTGATCGAGAAAAATAGATGAGAAAGTAGAGGAAAAGAAGAGACCTTTCTTGGAGAAAAGAAAGGGCAGAGTTGACATCAAGACCAGAATGATTGAGATAGGTTTCTACATCTTCTACAAATTGAGCTCCCGGTATCCCTCTTCTTTCCGTTGTCGTTGATGATGAAGATGCCATTCTTATCTCAACCAAAAAACAAAACAAGAGTAATGGGACTTTCAGCTGCAAATCTCTGGGCACAGCACAGTAGTTGTCTTCAAGGCTGGAGCAGCTTAGAGGAAGAGAGCGATACAGATCCCTTTTAGCAAGCATCAATCAAACGACGCCGTCCCAATAAATCTTAAAATCAACAGGCGCCTTGATGTTGTTGGGTTTTCTTAGATGGTCCAACCGATTACACGATGGCCCTATGAAACGACAACCAGACAGTAAACGGTTACACAAAAATGGCACATAGGCCCAAAAGTGCAGCGAACTGACTTCTAACCAGCCCATAAGAAAGGCCCATGTTAACTCTACAGAGCCCAGGACTTGAAGCATTCTTAATGGCGACAACATGGTCTGTGGAATATCTTGTGGTGCAAAATAAACAAAAGTACCCAGATATGACGTTGGGATAATGAGAAAAGTATGACGTTGGACTGTGATGTTGGAAAAAATATAGGATAGTGTGTTGATGACATTCATGAATCCAACATCTCTTATGTAATGAATCAAATAATGCTGGGTTTTTACGGTTCAATGAATGCGTCATAAAAACGTTGCTGTTAAGCCATCTATTTTTGTCCAAGTGATCGAAATGTCGCCTAAAATTGCAACAAATTCAACTCATAGGCTGCCTCGAGCCACATGGATCATGTGCCCAAATCATCCTTGGTTGAATTTCCCTACAAATGCCAGCTCTCTCACTTGTATTTGGAAAGAAAAAGGACAAGATATCACCACCAAAGAGCCATGTAAGAGTTAGCCACTCAAGTTGCTTAACGTATACATGGAGACCACGCAGTTCTTGGAAACTCACCATCTTAGTTACGTTGGATTCAATGCACGCTACTACCTAAGGAAGGCAATATTGAGGGAACCTTACCTTCATAGTATTACCTTTTATTTGGAGACAATAACAAGGAATATAATCAAAATCGAATTCATATCATATTAATTTATATTATGCTTGTAATATGTCGATAAAAATACATGTATACGATGAAAGAGTAGTGAAAGGACAAGGTGGGGGCTAAACACGTCGCCCCGAGTACATGGGTAGTTGCCTAATCACACCCACTCAATTAGGAGAAGATAATTAGCTTTTCAAACCTATACTTTCTTAGGCCTCAAGTTGCAATATAGCTGTCTAATCCTACCTACGATTATCGGTTCATCCTTTTTTACATGTATATGCATCCTACTAGTCAAAAGATTGGTTATTTATGGAGAGGCGATGACATTGATGCATGCAAAGGGAGTTGGGATTTGGGAAAAGGATATGAGGGCAATGTTGAAATGGAGAAGAAAGGCAGTGCAAGTCATGAATAACAAGTTTAATGGTTCTCTTATCCTAAACCTATAGGCAATGGGGCAGCTACATCATCCCTAATCGTACCCTTCACATATATATTTTATCATATCTAAAAGGGTGCTTAACATTATTTGTTGCTCCACCAAATCATTCATGCTTTGCTATTGAGACACCCCTCGTCTTTTCAATCAAATTCACCTTCTCCCTCTTCACATTGCTTATCATATAATCATCCTCATTATTTCATATTAAGTTATGATGATCACTATACTATAAAAGAGAATCATACTTGATCTAATTAAATCGTAAAGGTTGGTCCCATGGCTTGGAATTCATTTAACTTGATATTTGTTTATGAGTAAGATAATATGGCATATCCCATTTGCCTCTTTCATAATTTTTACTTCTATTCCAAAAAAAAAATAATTATGTTCATTATATTATTTAATTAAAAAAATTTTAAATTTTCGAGATGGGTATTTTTTTTACGATGATTCAATGGAACATATGTTTTTTAATTATATAATTCATGTTCAATATATTATTTAATTAAAAAATATACATTTTGCAATATTAAAGTTTTGGAATGGAATGAACATTTCCATATAAGAGAATGGTCCTATGGGTATGAAATTAAAGTATGAGGTTATATATATGCACAAGCTTTAGGTATTGTCTTTTATTTAATTATTGAAATATTTAAATTGGATTATAATGGACAAAACCATGGTCCCTCCATGTGGGTCTTGGACACTTTAGGTAAACATCTTTTGCTTTTCTTGATTTTCCTTTGTGTTCACATGATTCATACTTATTTTAATAAAATCATATATAGTAAAGTAAATAGGTAACTACATGATCATGAAAACCATATAATATAATTTGATTTGAAAAATATTTGTACAAAATCTATGGATGTTGGACAATGCCATGACATCCCACATGCAATTAATGATGATTTTATCTTCTATTATAATCTTTACTATTCTACCACTCTCCTTTTCCTTCTCGTTAACATCACTAATCATATCCTATGTATCTATTTTAAGCAAAATCACTTGTAAGCAATGTGTTTATAGATACTAAAATGATAAGTAATATAAGGAGAATAATTCATATTATATTGTTTTTATCAATTATTAGAAATTTCTTACCTTCATAAGATATCTTTCTACTTCGAAACTTTTACTCGTATCTTGAATATCAATGGAATAAACATGAAAACGAACATGTACGAGTGTTGTTTGGAGAGGAATTTCAAAGGGTAATCCATAATTTCTTCACCGTCAAGAATGCTTTGTTGCTTTTAGCTTAATTAAACCAACTTAAATACAATAATATGTGTGTGTAGATATATATAGAATATTGTCAAGCAGATTCTTGATTACATATGGCGGAAGGGGAACACAGGCTCCCCTTTTTCTCCACCTAATTAATAAGTCTGTCATCCCACTAATTGTCCATATTCCTTCTCATCAAAGAAAGCCTTCCAGCTTTCCCATTTCCCATATCAAGTGCGAAATTCTTCATGAATAGAAAAAAGAAAAATGAAGGGAAAGCCCTAAAACAAGGAAGGAAGGAAGGAGGAGGAAGGAAGGTTGATGGGAAAGGGCAGCAGAAAGATATGCAGGAAATGCATGGCACATGCGGCCAACTCAACCCATCAAAAAAGATTCAGAGATGCAATGCCTAAAGCTGAACCCCATCGTAGAGTCCGAGCCAACCAGACATGGACACTTTTATCCAAAGTTGTAAAGCTTTGTTTTATAAAATATGTGATGGGATTAGGTGATTATAAGTAAAGGGGTTGGCTTAATTGTGTCCTTTCTTGGGGTTTTGGGTTGACCCATCAATTATTTAGTGCATGATTAATTTACTCTAAGTGGGAACTATTTTATATTTAAAATACCCAAATGAATAGTAACGTTGAATTTGGGATTAATTGTATATAGTCTATGGTTTAGATGTGGGCGGCAGGCAGCGTGTTTGTTGATTAAAACGCATTGTTCAGAGCATGGATTAACCTTATAAACAATAATAATATACCAGAGAGTAAAGTGTAAAAATGGGAATTATGGGGAGAGATCAAATCATGGAAGGTGACGAGGAAGGATGATAAAGAGACCCTTTATTCAAACGACACTCGCACTTTCCACCTATAACCAGCTTCTTATGTCTTCCATGGTGCTGGAATTACAGAAGCTTTAATAAAATAATATAATATTGTTGGCGGTCAAAATTGGTAGGTCATAATTACAGGTGCGGTTCAAAAAACAGAACTAGGAGATGGGGGTGGGGGTGGGGGTTGGGTTAAATAAGGCACATGGGTGCATGTGATGCAGCTGTTTTTATGCCTGAACAAAAATGAATGCGAACCATGTGCCTGTAAGACTCTTCAATTTTCATTATGCGAGCAAATAAATAAAAAGGAAATATGGTTATTTGTATGGTGTGGATTGGTGGGTGGTCCTTTAACATCCAACCCAAACTGATAATGATCAAACATAAGCGCTCGTGTGGCTCAATGAGGTCTGCCATCGATTGTGATAACTGAGGGTGTAGCTGTTTCTCCTTTATTTTCAACACCCGATGCTTCTTCAACCCTTGACATCTCTCCCTCCATTTCCACCTGTCTCTCACAAAATCAATCTAGAATGGGTGGATAAAGAGATGATGGAATTTGGCAGGACTGGTGGAGTTGGACCTTCGAGACTTCACTGTGCTGGTTTTTATTATTTCTTGTTTTGGGTGCTTGTTTCCAACGAAATTCTGATCGGCTGGGAGAGCAAATATGAGCTAATCCGGTTGCCATTCAAAACCACACGATGCCCTCAACTCAGATATATGCTTATGGCCATGGCCGGGGTGTCGTTTTCTTTCGTTTTCCAGATGTCCTATGCCATTCCACCCTCATTCATTATCACTACAAAAAGAAAAGAAAGTTGAAAACTTTAAAAGCCCATTGCAGTAACCAACATTCTCTGGACATTTACCCACCAGACCAGACATCCCCCCAAAAAACAACCCCACAAGAAAGATTAAATTAAATCGCAAGTTGAATCATAATTTTAGATTTTAATGAATCCCCCGTACACGATTCTTGGAAGTTCACCTCAACAGAATGTGTATGAACACTCGCAGGGAATTACAGATTAAAAGGGTAATTTAGCATGGTGGCTGGATTGCGTACTTATGTATTCACAGATTCTCTTGGATAACAGGTCAATTATTTCTTCTAAATAAGCAATGTAAGATGGAAATTACTCCAAGAAACCCAAAAAAACAACAAATATTTAACATGAGAGAGCCGAATTAAACATGGAAAATTATTAATGATGATGATGACCATAATAGTGATGGTGATGGTAAACTAGCAGAAATTGATGTGTGGCAGCGATGAGGTATCAGCTCGACGGCTCGGAGGAAGAGGAGGAAGAAGCAGAGAGCAATTCAGCTAAAGCGGTCATCGCTCTAACTTGCATCTCAAGAGCAGCAATATAATCAGTGGCCTCTTCCAAAATAACAGGCAGAGGTTCTTTCCGGCAACCGGGAACCAGCCGGCCTAAAACCCGAACTTTCCTTTGTACAGCAGGTAAACTCTTCTTTTTCAACTTCATAATACTAACTTTGGGCTTCTTTAATGACCGGATACTTCCGGTTCCGATACTGCTCCTAGCAGAAGGAGCCACCACTTTCTGGTGTTTGTGCTGCTTCCTGAACTTGAGCTTGATACGGCTACTTAATATAGCTCGACTCCATCTAGTTCTGCCTTTAGCCGCGAAAGCCAAGGCTCGATCAGCGGCTTCTCTAACAGCGCGGCCCTGACGGGGGTCAGAAGGGGTGAGGCGGACTTGGGTCAAGGCTTGTATGAGTTTAGAGGAGTAAATTTGCTGTTGAGCTTGCGTTCTCCATTTAGCATGGCCTTGATTTTGATCGTCTTTAGGGTGACGATGGTGGAGGGTCTGCGGTGATTTCTTCTTTTTTCTTCTTTTGGAGCGATCAGAGGTGGCGTAGGGTGTCACGGCTGGATAATGATTCTGATTCGAGATCACCATCAAAAAAGACTAGCCGATTTTTGATTCTATGTAGTGTTCTATTTTAATTCCAACAATCCTCTCTGGTTCGCTTTTGTCCTGGAGCAACTGCCTGGAACAAACCAAACCAAAAAGAAAAGGAAAATCCAGATTCAAATAAAAAGCAAACAACCACCAGTAGTAATGTTTCTATTAGGATCACCTGAATACCTTTCTTTTCGAAAAGCAAATGTACAGACGGGTTTCGCATTCGAGAAAGATCGGAACAGAGTTGGTGAGGGGGGAACCGATTCCTATCTGTAAGGGATGAGAAGAGAACTTGAGAAAGAAACACCACCGGAGCTTATAAAGGAAACATATGTATCATTATTGTTTATTTTATTTATGCTTACTTACTCCCTTGGGCTCTGGCTTTTTAAAAGCTTCAACAGTATGGCCTGTATGGTGGGTGGGTGACTGCCCCTTTCGATTCTTGATGGTCAAGTCCTGAATCAGCTCTTTTTCATGGCCCAATGCAATAGAGTTATGCTTGGAAGCATGTGACTGCTGCCGCTTTTTCATCTTAGGAACCATCATTAGCGCTTCCTCCATAACTAACAGCTATTAGCTACAAACAGACACACCATTTTGGGATTAACATCAATCCTGAACCTAACAAAACAAGGCAATTCTGGGCAAGTACCTTAAACTTCCCTTCCTGGAAACTATAACTTCCAACATTTTACCAAGTTTCCTTCATGTCTTTTATTGCGCATTTAAACATACTACATGCAGTCCTGATACATTTTTAATCAATAGATGGTCACCACCAACTATTATCACCTTGTTCACATTAACATGTCCTCCATTGATGATCCTGACATTGTCAAAACTCCATCCACTCCCCTCATCGTTCTCATTGTTTTTCTTTTCTGGGGAAAGTTTGGTTGCCATTCTTAGTAGTACTACGGGGAATTTCAGCAATGGACCAGTATCCTAGCCAGTGATTTTCTGACAATAAATTTCATCAACCATAACAAAAGAACCAAGTACAACGCATAAACCAAACACACCAAAAATAGGTATGAAAACCCAAATGGACGGAGTTGACTACTTCCAATTTCAACCCAGAAAATTGGCAAATGGGGCAGAGAGTTTGAGAATCAGGACAAGCAAGTTACGAAAACCAATAACAGGAATGAATGAAATGCATGCGTAGATGTCGTGGCAACAAATGATTGGTAGAAGTATGTGGTGCTGGCTTCCACTAAAACGTGGTGAGGTAGGATGGGGTGGGTATGGGTCCAGTATAATGTTTTGGTATCATTCCAGTGCAATAGTTTATTAATAGAAGCGATGAATCCAGAAAAGAAATGATAAACAAAAGGAATTGCATGTGCAACGTAGGCTGTTGCTCTGGCAATTCCCTGTCTTGGGCTATGTATTTTAGAGTTGTGTGATGGGTTATTCCGCCCCGCCCCACTTTTTGCTTCTTTGTCAGGTTTGGACAATTGTGCTCTAAAATTCAAGCCAACGACGGGTCCTTATATGATTCGTTTACTCTCTCTGCAGCAAAGTTCTTTGTGTTCTATATCATCTGTACTTACAAAGACAGCTAAGATACGTATGAACACACTTTAACAGGCTATTACCAAGATAATATGGCTATGCTAACGTCATACTGCGTCTCTTGTGAAAAATAACAGAGCCATGTTAACCCAAATAACGACTTGGGCATGTCAGTGACCTCTCGGGTCTTTCAAATAAAGCAGCCAGCAAATCTCATGTTTGACCAAGTAATAATAAGAAGCTAATCGCCGATGCGATCTCCACTCCATCGTAAACGATTTAATGGAAATGATCATGATTCATCTGTATTCCTTAGAAGAAATGGTCAAAAGAGAGTGTACGAGATGCAAGATGCTGATGTAATTTTTTAGGATCCATAATACCAAATGACACTGTTTTTAGGACGGTTTTCAAAAAGGTCACTAATTTTTAATTTTTTTCTTTTCAATACCTATACTTCAATTTTGTTTCACCGGGAGGTTTTCTGATCATGCATTGCATACGTGGCAAATCG
>CANYBF011266366.1:0-10831 GCA_948192965.1 Dalechampia spathulata | reverse complement strand
ATCATAATAAACAATGAAACGATGATGGAAAGTAATACTGATTTACCTCTCGTAGATTCTCCAACGCTCCAATTGTAATGGAATCAAGAAAGTAGTCCAATCCAAGTGTTAGGGTATTAAAATCGCCTAATTCTAAATGATTTAGTGCATTTTTCAATTAATCCTAAAGGCTTAGATTAATTAAAATTGTGTTTAGGGATGTGTGAATCACCTTTTTGGCTGCTGACGGCTGCTAGGAACTAGGGTTTTTTCGTCTAAATTTCTGAACCCTTTGCCAAATGGCAGAATTAGGGTTTTAGGGAGTCTGTCCCCGGATACATATGCGTACGCATATGTCACATATGCTAAACCCTAAAACATATGCGAACGCATATGCCTAAACATATGCGGTGGGGCTAAGTCATATGCGGCGTGTGTCGCCCCGGAATGGGCCAGAATTGGCCCAGAACTGTCCAGAAAGCCTTGAATCAACCCGGATTGGCCTAAGACTAACCCGAACTGGCCCAGAAACATCCTGGAACCGATCTGGATCAAGCCGGTCCAAAATTAGGGTGCGACAATTGGTATATTGGATAAATAATGTTTCACTCTCTCAAATGTATACCAACAATTCTCATCTCAAACTAAAGGTTAGTTCTTTCTTAAAAGTTTGAAGATGAGCTTACAAATGATAGCAAATCATGCAATAAATCTTTCAATTTATTAAGTTATCCCAAGAATCTCCTGAATTTGATCTTAATTTTAGGAATATGCATTTGTTAAACTTATTTATCTTTATCTAGGTCTACTTGTATGCCTCTTTAATTGTTTATATATCTCAATAGCTTATTGAATATCACTTTAAATATGCATTTCTTTGGATTAAGTTGAATTGATACTTCTTATCTTTAGTGAGAAATTTGTTAGGAGCAGCGATATACCCTTCCTTTGTTTCTAATTTCATCATGATGTTATCCACATAGACTTCTACCTTTTTATAGATCAAATCATGCAACCAAAGTTATTTCAATTTTTTAGCAAATTTTTTTAATATTTTTCAACCTAAATGCTATGAACTTGTAGTAATAGGTCTTTTCTTTTGTTGTGATATTTTTATAAATTTAATAAAAAGTATACATTTAATATAAAACTAAACTACATTTTAGTTTAATTTAATTACATTTTTATATAATTATAGTAAAAATTGAATGAAAATTATTCATTAGATAATAAAGTAATTAATAGTCTTGTTAATCATTTCAATATTACAGAATGTATTAACTATTTATCATATATTTATAAATTTTTAAACTAAATGAATAATTACTTAAATTTCTAAATGTTTATAAGAACATGATATTTGTAAACTAGTTAAGCACGTATTACTTATTATAACATATGATGTAACAGTAAATTAGTTCAGTTTGAGGGAAAAAATAAAATACAAACCTATGTACATTTTGAGTCTTTAGATTTTGTTTTATACATTTACATTGATTAACCTTGACTTGCTCGAAATTTGGTTAGAATTACTCTTAGTTTGCAATTTCAGATTTGATTGAAAATCTTACAGATTTTGCCAAAATTGTTAAAATACAGAAATATTTAACTTTCTAAAATCATCTGTCATTTATGATTAACATAATATTAATTAATAGGTTTTACATGTGTTTCTAATAGTTATTATAACTGTTGATGAAGAAAGCATAACTGTTGATGAAGAAAGCATCCAAAATGAATTGATTTATTTTCCAAACAAGAGAGAGGAGCTAATGACGTTTAACTGTGTTTTTTGGTCAATTCAATAATCTAGAATAATGAAATACAACGATTATAGATCGTTCTCAATTTGAAATTTTCCATGCAATAAAATTTATTATGCATAAAACAAAGTTAGAGTAGTCATTTAATTTAAGATTAAACTTAATAATCATTCGTATATAAATTTCTAATATTTAATTGATATATCGACCATTATTCATTATAATTCAAAATTGAATTTATGGATTCATTTATAGGTTGGTGATAAATTTTAAGTTAAAGAGATAAATGAATTTTTATTTATTGTAATCTGATTAGTAAATACAAATGCTTCATTTTGACTTCTAAGTATGATTGATGCATGTTGTCCTTTTATAGCTTTATTTAGTATACATCAAAAATATTTTTATTAGCACTTACTATTAAATGTATATGAAGACGATAAAATTCCAACTTCCCATAACATGATTGATTAGAGAGATTTAAATGTCACAAAAAATATTCCACTCATCCACTGTTACATTAACAGGCATAAAATAGCATAATTGTTCTTCTTATAAAAAGCGAATGGCTGAAATGATGCTAAAAATAATGATAAATAATTTTTAAATAAGTTCAATATTGGCAGGATAAAAAGTCAAGTTTAAAGCAGATTTTATAAAACATTATAAATTTCCTAACTACAATAAGTTTAGAGTGCTTTGCGCCTACAATAGTATAAAAAACGTGATAATTTATCAGATTTACCAATTAAATGTAACCTGAGAGAATTTTGAGTATGATCCATATATAGTAAAAACGATACATAAAGCATGCAAATAATAATAATGATGATGATGATGGATAAAAGAGATTTCCTGAAACTGCATATGTACTGATTAACCTCTAATTTGCCACAAAAAAAATCATACAAAAGGGAAATAAAAGTAAAGAATAAATAAATAAATAAAATCCAAAAAAAAGAGAAAAAATCATAACATGTAGTTAAGATTATTTTAAAGATGGAAAAAAATAAAAAGGATTGAATCTGCTAAAATATACATAAAATTTTTAACCTCCAAACTTACTTTTTTCCTTGTTGATTCCTTGAAGAAAACTTGAAAGAACTCTCATGGCTTTAATTTGACACTGCAAAGCCAAAATATAATCAGCGGTTTCTTCGAACAGTTTATCAATCCCAAGAGAATGGCCTCCTGGCACTATCCTCTTCAATGCCAAAATCTTCCTCTCTATTTCATCGCCATCGTCATCGTTTTCTTCTTCATCTTTTTCTCGATCTTTCTCATTGCCATTTTCATCTTCTTCTTCAAGCTTACTACCCATCACTACATATTTCTGTTGTTCTTTATTCTTTTTCATTATTTCTCTTCTCTTTGATGGTGAAGATAGTGATAATGATGATGATAATGAGCTTCTTGTTCTACGCCGGCTTGTTTGAGAACCCTTTGGAGAATAAGAGTCATGGGTTTTCTCTTGTTTCTGGTCAAATGCAGGTATGACTTCTAGGTTTGGGCTATTTTCCATGGATAAAGAAGTAGAAAAAAAAAAAAAGAAAACGAAAAAGGAGCTTTTTATTTGGCAGCGTTCAAGAGAAGAGATATAGAATGTGAGAGACGGAGAGCTTCAGCTTATGCTCTTAAACGAGGTGTATAATTAATGACCAACCAAGAAAAACAAAGGGGAGAGGAGGACGTGTAGTCGAAAACTGTTATTTAAATATCGAAGGCATTAGTCCACCGTGATAGTTTAGTCAGATAATTATGAAGGAAAATTCTGAATTCAAATGTTACCATTTTTTAAATATTTTTTTATGTCGAAGAGAGAAGCATTCTGATGTGTATTTGATCGGTTATTTATATCGCTTACAAAGCAAACTGTATTAAAATGAAATAATGGATATAGTAGCCAGCCATCAGCTCTAGAAAAACATAATTCATAAGTAATTGTTTATTTAAAATCAAAATTCATTTCAAATTATTATACTTAAATAATTTAACTGTAGTAAAATTTAACAATAGATGCATACAAGGGGATAGCAAAAATGAAAGGATAAAGCTATACCATGATTCATTTAAAAATTTAAATCATTAAAATGAAACTTATACAATAGTTTTTAGAAATTTTAGTGAGATAATTCTAAAAATTTCACCAATGTAAATTGAAATTTGAATTAACAATAGTAATTAAAATGAGATTCAATAAATTGAATGTGAATAATGGTATAAACTGGACAAGTGTTGATATGGTAAAGAAGAGGTGTTATTGGCATGTTGAGGAGAGGAGAGAAGAGGGTGTTGGTTTGTTGTTGAGTTGCAGAAATGTCAATGCCAACGAAACTGGGTCCACCCTTGTTTGGCTTCCCTTGGTCCTTGTTTTGGACCGGACTGGAGGAGGTGAGTTTCAATCACTTTCGAACGCGCGTGGCAATCCTAACGCAATTTTAGCACCAACATGTGCATTCACAGTCCAAACTAACACTAGTGGAATTTCACGCCGAATTAAAAATTATTATTATTATAAAACATTTAATCTTGAGAAAATTTCATCAATAAAAATCGACTTTTATTTTATCTTTTCATCAATGAGAAGAGACTGGATGGTAAAGGTTTTTCTTTTTAAACCATAGATGGTTAAGGTTTAAATTCGTTTAATTGATATTTTAAATTCTAAGCTCATGTATGTGCAGACAATTTTGAAATACTCAGGAATGATGTCAAAAATCAAAATAAAAACATGATTGATGGACGAGTTAAAAATTTTAAAAGCCTTCACAATCTATATATTACATCAATGTTTGAACATTTTATAACATTCAAAAAGAAATCAAAACAAAGAGTAAACTAGTTAGCTAGTCCATAAGCTACGAAAAATTATATCAACTTAAGATCATCTCATATAAAATTAATGATTCTAGAATTCATTAATTTTTTGTATCAATTAATTGTTCATATAATAATTTAAATTTTTTAAAAATTGTTAGATTATATCTTCATATATAAGTTCATATCTAACTAGACTTCTACGATATGTATTACACATTAGTATAATTTATTTTATCCATTATTTATCATAATTTTATATTCTATTTTAAAAAATTTTTATCATGATAACATTTTGTATAATTTTGAATTAATATTTATCATTTAAGCATTATATACTTGTAGAAAATTTTGTTTAATATCCTTATTCATATTTATCAGATATTTCTACATATCACTTAAGAATATTTTTTTTGTAACTCTAATAAATATTTCATTTTAAAAAAAATCATAAATAATATTTTTATTTATGCAATTTCATTATCAAAATTAATTATTATAAATTAAAACTATTATTATTAGATAAATAAAATAAAATAAAACAAATTCTTATTGTTAGACTCATTATTTTGATGGTTGTTTTTCACAAAATCAATTTAAGTTAATTTAATTTTAAAATTATTAAAATTGATAGTGGTACGGGATCACGAACAGGTGTACCATTGCTGTATTTTACTTGGTACGGGCATATGGTTGACCATGGCAACCTCTTTTCTGTTTGACTTGTGAAAATGTATTTGGTACGGGCATACCAATTTGGGTACAATCGTACCATATCTTGTGCAATAGCCTATACGATCACACGGGCTGGTCGTACCACATGCCAAACTTGCCGAAAGCTTCGTGCGAACATACGAAGATAATGGTACAGTCGTACCAACCTTTTGACCCAAAATGTGAATTGTGTTTTAAGTAGTGGTACAAGCATATGGGAACTCGTATGACCATACATGCATTTTGCAGAAAGATTTTTAATCTTTCTAACAACTCTTTTTTATTGATTGATTGCATTTTAATGAATCTATTCTCTATGTAGAGCTTTTATATCATTGAGATAAGCATTTTCAAGTAAGTTACTTTTGCTAGAAAACAAAATCTTGCTTGCATTCGATTCTACCTCTCTTTTTCTCACTTTTTCACAACCCTGAGCTTTTGATTTGTAATCTTGGGTTGGTCTGTGATTAATATTGGGGCATTATTGTTGTAATTGAGAGTTGAATATTGTGAGTTTGATTATGATTGTAAATGTTTGAGTGTGAGCCTTAAGAACACTAGGGATTGAATTCTTGTTGAAGAATTCATTGTTGTATTTGTGTATTGGTTTAGTGGAATCATAAGTTAAGACTTAGGAGAAGTAGACATAGGCAAAGCATTGTACTGAACCACTATAAATTGTACCTTGTTTTTGCCATGCTTTTATGATTTCATTTGGTATCAGAGCATGATGCTTATTTGTTGATTAGAATTAACGTTCTAGAGCTAAAGATCAATGGTAACTCAAGGTATTGAGAGTCAATCCTACACTAGACCACCCTTCTTTGATGGAACAGACTACCCGTATTAGAAGCATAGGATGGAAGTCTTCTGGAGAGTGATGGAGTGGACTTGTTTGATTTGATTGAATATGATTTTTCTCCTTTAACTATCACTAATGAAGGTATCATAACTTTTACGCCCAAGGCAACTTGGACTAGAGAAGAAGTTAAGGCAAATGCTCGGAATAAGAAGGCAATGAATATGTTGTATTATGCTATTAGTTATGAAGAATATGGACATGTTTCACATTATGTTACGGCTAAAAAAATATGGGATGCCTTGGAGACACATCATGAAGGAACCAACCAAGTTAGAACCAAGAAAGTGCAGCTTCTAACTCATCAATATAAGTTATTCACAATGAAGGCGAATAAGAGCATATCAAAAATGTACAACCACCTAATAGTGATCACTAATGGGCTAATGAAGTTGGGTAAAATCTATCAAAAGGAAGACATCAACAATAAAATCTTATGGGTATTTCCAAAGAAGGATTGGGAGGCCAGAGTAACCTCAATTGAAGAAGCAAATGAGTTATCAATTTTATCAACCAATGTACTACTTGAAAAGCTTCTTACTCATGAGATTACTCTTAAGCAAGGAGTTGAAGAAGACAAAAGGAGAGGAATAGTACTTAAAGCTTTAAAGGAAGATGATGCTTCTTCCACGAGTAAAGGAGAAATCGATGATGAAGTTACCCTCCTTTCAAAAAGAGTAAAGAACCTTCTCATAAAGAAGAAGAAGTTTGAAAAAGACTTTTGGAAGCCATTTGATGTAAGGAAGGATAAAAATAAAAGGGATACATTCAAAAGGGGTATTGAAATTTGTTATGAATGCAACAAGCCGGGACACATGAGGAATGAATGTACTCAACTCAACAAGTCATTCAAAAAGAAGGCATTGAAAGCAACTTGGGATGATGATAGTGAGACTCATGATGATATGTCTAGAGATGAAGGAATAACAAACCTTTGCTTCATGGCATTCATGGACAATGATAAAGATAAGGTAACCATATCTTCTTAATCTTATTATAGTAATGATGATGAAAATGATGATGAGAATGATGCATTAGAAGCACTTTTAAAGAAGTATGAATGATCAGCTAAGAGAAATAAAACTCTTAAAAATAAGTTTGCATGTGCTTCAAAAGGGAAAAATGATTTGCAATATGAACTTGTTTCTCATAAAGCTAAAATTGAAAGTTTGGAAAAGGATAATAAAGCTTTGAAAGAAGAATATACAAAGATTTCAAAAGAAAGAGATTTGTTAAAAGAAAATCTTTCTAAATTTGAAAAAGGAGGTGTTAAAATTGATTCTATTTTAAAGTGTCAAAAGCTTAATGATAATAGAGAAGGCATTGGTTTTAATCAAAATGCTTCTTGTTTTTGAAAGCTTTCACCTCTACTTAAAAAGAAAAAGAATTTAAAAACAAAGGTGTTAAAGCTAGGACCAATAACATGCATACATGTTCATGTTCATATGATAAGAAGTATGTTCATGCATCTAAAAGAAAGAATAGTCATAATCATTCTAGATTTAATAATGTCATTTGTCATTATTGCAATAAAAAGGGGTATATAACTAATAGATGTTATATTAGGAAAATACATTAGAATTGTGATGATATTTATGCTTTTAACCCCCAAGGAACCAAATATATTTAGGTACCTAAGAAAAAGCAATTGTATTTATTTTGATAGGTATGCTTGAGATCCAAGATAAGTGAGAATAAATGGTACCTTGATAGTGGATACTCAAGATAAGTGAGAATAAATGATACATTGATAGTGGATGCTAAAGGCATATGATTGGTAATGCAAGCCTATTTTCCAAATTAGAAAAATAGGATGATGGCAATGTCACATTTAGAAACAATACCAAAGGTAAAGTGGTTGGAATTGGTAAGATTGGTAAGGAATCAAATTTTCTATCAATAAAGTTTTATTAGTTGAAGGATTAAAACATAACTTGTTAAGTATAAGTCAACTTTGTGACAATGGTTATAAGGTTGTTTTTGATTTTAAAGGTTGCTTTGTTTATAGGATATATGATGATAAGTTGATTTTTCAAGGTGAAATAATTGAAAATTTCTATGTAATTGATTTAGAGTCTTTTACTAATAAAAGTGTTAAGTTTCTTATTTCTATAAGTGAAGATTTATGGCTATAACATAGGAGGCTTGGACATGCAAGCTTTGAGAACATTGGTGATCTCAAGAAGAATGAATATGTGGTTGGACTTTCCAAAAAAAATTTTCTCAAGGATAAGATATATGAAGCTTATTAAATGGGCAAACAAGTAAAGTCTTCATTTAAGGTAAAGAACAAGGTAACAACAACTAAACTACTTCAATTACTTCATATGGACTTGTTTGGACCAACTAGGATTGCTAGTTTAGAAGGCATGCATTATGCACTTGTTGTGGTAGATGATTACTTTAGATTTACTTGGGTTTCATTTATAGCTCATAAAGATGATGCATTTGATGCTTTTCAAACATTAACCAAAAGAATGCAAAATGAAAAAGGATATTCCATTTCATCTATTAAGAGTGATCATGGAAAGGAATTTTAAAATTAAAAATTTAAGTCATTTTACTATTTATATGATATCAATCATAACTTTTCATCTCCTAGAACTCCTCAACAAAATTAGGTAGTGGAAAGGAAAAATCAAAATCTTTGTGATATGGCACGTACTATGCTTAATGAGTACAAATTACCTTCGTACTTTTGGGCCGAAGCGGTCAATACCGTTTGTTATGTTTCTAATAGAGTTCATTTAAGACCTATTTTAAATAAAACTCCTTATGAGCTATAGAATGGCAGAAAACCAAGAATATCATATTTTAGAGTATTTGGTTACAAATGCTACATTTTAAACACCAAGGATAATCTTGGAAAATTTGATCCTAAAACGGATGAAAGTTTATTTCTTGGATATGCAACATCTAGTAAATCATATAAGATTTTCAATAAAAGGTCTTTGGTTATTGAAGAATCAATGCATATTGTTTTTGATGAAACTAACCCCCTTAGTCCAAGAAAGGATCTTATTGATGATGATATAAGCATTCTAAAGGATCAATAAGAAGCGATCCCAAAAGATGTTGTAAAGGAAGAAAATAATGAGCTTCCTCCTTACCTTACCACTACCAAAATCTCACACAATCTTCCTAAAGATTGGTAATTTCCAAAAGGGCACTTTAAGGAGTAAATCATAGGTGAAACATCAAAAAAGGTAATTACTCATTCTCATTTTAAAGAAATTCATAACAATTTTGTATTTATATCTCAAATAGAACCAAAGAACATTAGTGAAGCCTTAAATGATGAGAATTGGGTTATTGCTATACAAGAAGAACTTAATCAATTTAAAAAGAATAAAGTGTGGACCTTAGTACCTAAACCTAGGAATGCCTGTATCATTGGAACTAGGTGGGTGTTTAGAAATAAGCTAGATGAGGATGGTGCTATAACTAGAAATAAGGCTAGATTAGTGACACAAGGATATAGTCAAGAGGAAGGTATAGATTATGATGAAACCTTTGCACCTGTTGCTAGATTAGAAGCAATTAGGATGTTGTTAGCATATACGTCTCATATGAATTTCAAACTATTTCAAATGGATGTCAAAAGTGCATTTCTAAATGGTTTTATTGAATAAGAAGTATATGTTGAATTGTCACATCCTGCATTACATGAACTTTGGTGCATTTATCAATTAATGTTATGATGAAATTCTTATGTTAATAATGTGATTATGGTATGGAATAATGAGTACGATAAGTAGAATGCACTTTTAGTTTGAAAAAGGGGTATTTCATTTTCTGATGCAAACCCTTAACTTGATGAAAAACGGTACTCAAACTTCGTCTCAGAGTTATCTACTTTGAATTTTAATAAACGGTTTTGACTTTTGTGCTCACGTTAACTTTTTCTAGATATATGTGAATTTTGAAAATTTTGGAATAAATTATTTTGGACGTTAAAATTAAATATTGACGATATAAGTGGGTAAAAATTTAGAAATTTTCTTAGAAATTAAGTGATAATAATTTAGTATGTTGGGGTTTAAGAAATATTATTTATTGAATTCTTATGATTATTATTTTTATTATTTGTTCGTAGAATATATGTTTTGTTATTAAATATTAAATTTTAATAAAATAGGTTTATTATTGATATATATATATATATATATATATATACATTATAGGTATATATATATATATATTTATGATTAGTAAGTTCAAATAATAAAATTAGTGTTTAAGAAACATTAAATTAAGAATTAAATAGATTACGTAAGTGATAATTAAGTTAAAATTTTGGGTTGATGAATCTATGGAAATAAAATATAGATAGAAATAAAGGAATGGAGGATGATATTTTGGTTGGCTTTAGAGTATGTGGATGGGAATTATGGGTAAGAAAGTCAAATACATTATCGCATAAGTAGGGATAAGCAAAGAGGGGGTTATATGTCTTTTCCTTTTAATTAGAAACATTACCCTACCATTCGATTTTTGCTCAGCCGCCCCTCCTTCTCCTCCTTCTTCTTCTTCGTGTTCTTCTTCTTCTATCTTCTGTCACTCATTTTTTTTGTTTCTTTATCTTAAATGTCGAACCACCCCTTAATTAGCTTTGTTTGTTTTCTATCATCAATGGTCTTTAAGAAACCGAAATTTCTTCTTATTTTGGTCAATAGCCGAAGCTCCTCAAATCAATTCT
>CANYBF011266312.1:0-13801 GCA_948192965.1 Dalechampia spathulata | reverse complement strand
AGGTCCTGAAGAATTCCAGTTGAATTTGGATTGGGCTACCAGACATAGGATTTGTGTTGGCATAGCCAGAGGTTTGGCCTTTCTCCATGAAGAATCAAGGTTGAAGATTGTGCATAGAGATATCAAGGCCACTAACGTGCTGCTCGATAAGAAGTTAAATCCCAAGATATCTGATTTTGGTTTGGCCAAACTTGACGAAGAAGACAACACTCACATAAGCACTCGAATTGCGGGAACCTAGTGAGTTTATATGCTTATATACATTGAATTGTTTGATCCTATCTTTGCTTTTGTATGTTAACGTCATTGAAGTGAGGAAAATGAATGCCATTTCAACCAATCTTTTTGTATTTTGGTAGTTCCTACACTATACTAATAGAACTTCATGTTAAGATGCCATTAATTCCTAACTAATTGCTTATGACCTTTTTCTTTTTGTTGTTAGTGGATATATGGCACCTGAATATGCAATGCGAGGTCATTTAACAGAGAAAGCAGATGTGTACAGCTATGGAATTGTTCTCTTGGAAATTATTAGTGGAAGAAGCAACACTAATTACCGGTTGAACTTGAAGGAAAATAGTGTTTATCTTCTTGACTGGGTAAAACTCGAGCATCCTTGCATTCTTAATGTTGTCGTCCTTGGATATTTTCTTCTTTATGCTTTCTTCTACATGCATTTAAACTAGACAAATTTACACCACATCTTATGAATCATGAAAAATGACTCCATCAAATGATATTTTTGTAATCATAACTTCAAGAAGTTCATTGATGATGATATTAAATTTTGTTTATGTTTTGAACAGGTTCTCATAAATTAAAACTATATGGCTTGATTTAATAAATTGAAATGTCTAGAATTTCACTTGTATTTTTGAGCTTTATGGCTCATTATCTCTATGATTTATGCACTCTTTACCAAAGTAGGATAAACTATCTGATCAATTTTAATGTCTTTCATACATATTAAGCAATATGATTTTCTCAACTATGTGTTCTTTATGTTATCAATAGGCACTTTATTTGAAGGACAAAGGGAATCTGCTAGAGCTGGTGGATCCCAGAATGGGCTCCAACTACAGTGAAGAACAGGTGATGACAGTGATCATTGTGGCTCTGCAGTGCACGAGTGTTAATCCAGCAGCCAGGCCTGCAATGTCTTCAGTAGTCAGTATGCTTGAAGGGAAAACAGTAGTTCAAGATGTGATCTTAGAATCAACTTCCTCATTTGATGAAATGAAGATCGAAGCCATGAGGAATCATTTCCAACGTATTACTAATGAGACAAACGAAAGTGAAGTTCAAAGTAAGAGCATGGCAACAGATGGACCATGGACAGGTTCTTCTGCTTCTGCTCAAGATCTCTATCCACTCACTTTAAATTCTGATTTTTTGGAGAATAGGTATTAGATTTCAAGGTTGATAGCATTTTCTGCAAGATCTTTATTGTAATATATAGACATGTACAAGCTTCTTGATGAAATTAAAAAACTACTATAGTTATGATATGCTAATCATATTATAATATCCTTCTTATATTAGTTTATGCTATATGTACTTAATTAAGACTTAATGAATTTAATAAATAGATTATACAAAAATAATTAATTATGATTTTTAAAGTTAATACTGCTGAGATGATTTTTTTTTTTTTGGTTTCAAGATAGATTCAACATCTGGTTGTTGTGTTGGTATCAAGCAATCAACTTGAGAATATTCTTCTATAAATTCAATTTTTTAAAAAAGAAATGATTGGAATCTTCCTCTATAATTACATGGAAGGAAAGTGAAACCAATACTTACAGTAACAGCAAACCATTCATGATAATGGCTGCTTCTTCTTCTCCTTGCAGCTTTTCCTTCTTTCTGAACCCACTTCCATCCATTGCCAACATTCACAAAGTCGCCAATTTCCTGTTAGCTGATCCACTTTCTTCAAAACCCACTACTGAAATCACCCCCCAACTGTTTTCTTCAAGTAACTAAACCAATTCAACTCCCCAATACTCAACGTTTCATACACACCATTATCCGGCATGATTTTGGCTATACTAACGCAAATCCCCCGTCCTCGCCGATCACACCCTTCCTTCTCATTGTAGCATCTCAACATTTCTCCAAGATTGTGCTTGCATGGAATGCTACTTGCAAAGGTGGACAATTTGATCGCATTTTTGGGGTTTGGCTTGGAGGTGTTGAGCTTCTTAGGCGCTGCACGGCAGAGCCCCGCCTTACTGGGATCTTCTGGTCTGTCCAAAAGGATGTAATAAGATACCGTTCTTTGTTGGTTAGGAACCACACTCAACAATTTGCTGTTTATCCCGGTAATTTTGTTGATTCTATTTGTACCGACTATTTATAGATTTGAAAATCAAAATTTTTTCAGTTTGATTGGTTTTATATGTTTTAAAAAATGGGTTCAGTTCGATAACTAAATGAACTAATGCTCATCCCTAATTTTTAGGATTCAACTAAATAGACAAGGTCTCCATTCTGTAAAATATATTCATCTAAATTTTATTTATATATTGATATAATAATTAAATAAGTAATTATAATAGAAAATAAGTAATTATACTAAAATAATATTTTTTGATCTTTATTACATATATTATATATATATCATACATTTTTACAATAATTTTTTTAATTTCATATTTTTGAAAAAAAATGTATTTTTTATATCTTTATAATTTTTCGAGAGTATACAAAAGGATACAAGAGATATTAAAAGGGTACAATAATATCAAAAATTATGATATAAATAAATAAAAAAATTTATTCAAAATTGAGATTCATTTTTTTTGTTTATAATATACATTATTGATTTAATTTATATATAAAAATATAAATTAAATATAGATAATTATAAAAAAAAATAGTACCCATCCAAACAAGAATTGAATGTATATGTGGACATGGTAGAGTTGCCTATTTATGTAAAGTCTTCTCTTACGCGCTTTCAGTAATTGTTATTAATTAGGCTCTCTCCATACATACAAAGGTGAAGTTGTAATAGCTGGAAACTATGGTTTTAATATGTACAGTTTAATTAAATCAAAATTTTTTAATTTAAAATTTTATAAATTAAATTGAATTGAATTTCGAGTTGATCGATTTGATTCAATTTTTCACTTTATTTTGATTTTTAAATTAAAAATTTTATTTTTTAAAAATCAAATTAAATGATTCAATTTAATTTGTTTGTTAAAATCAAAACCTGCTAAGACCTTGCCGTAGGGAGCAGAGATTAACATGGACATTGACGTGCAGGCCACGGGAAGCTACACCTTGATTAGGTTGACTTCTTCAATGTTGAATAAATAGGCTAATGAGTAATCTAATTATATGTTAAATTATATTATTTAATAATTAATTTTATATAAACTGAATTCTAAATTTTTCTAATACTATATTAAAAAATTAAATTATTAAATAAGATTAGATTATAATTTTACATATCTTTAATATAAATATAATATCGAAAGAAAATAAAGTTTAGAATAATTCCAATAAAAAATGATGAAAAGTTCAAGTGAAAAAAGGAATTGTTATGGCAGATAACGTGATTTTCATGCATTAATTGTCGTATTGACAATCGAAAATATTTAATAGCAACAGATTACATTATTTGTAGTGATCATAAGTTAGTTTATTAATTCATATAGAAATAATTTAACTTTAGTTATATAGTTTATAAATCTATAATACTATAAATATATATAAATATTTTTTAATTTAATTATTAGCATACAAATTATAAATATTCATGAAATACTATTTTTATTAATAATTTTTTATTATTTTAAGTAAAAAATAAATAATTTATTTTATAATTTATAATTATTAGATTCGTTTAAGGTTTAATTAAGCTCGCAATATAATAAAAATTTTAGAAAGCTTGACTCGATCATAAATGAATCAAACTTTAATAAGGTAAAGCTTGACTTAACTTGAATTATTTATATTTATAGAAATTATTTTTAAACCTATATGATATCATATATTAGATTAATTTCATCTTGAAATAAAACGTAATTTATTTAAATTTAAAAATAAAATAAAAATATTATTTAAATAATGTCATACCAGATTGGTAAAACATAATCCTGTAGAATGATTAATAAAAATTATGTGATTAGATATTCATTAATTATTCTATAAATTTTTCATATCAATAGGATATATCTGGTTTGTATGTGTAACTATTTATTTAATAATATATGACTTTATCATTACTATTCGTATAAAATATCCATATATAAATTACGGCATATCATTATATAATTGCTATCTATATATTATTTGTATAACTTAAACAAACCACACACACAAAGTAATTTTAATATCTTTGCTATTACACAAACATAAAATATTTTCCTGTTAATAACTATGCAATGATAATTGCAAAAATAAAAACATTTACTAAAAATACAGTATACTATCAAAAGTGTATTTTGAATACCAGACAAAGCTTAGAGTATCCTGATTGCTTTGATGCTTTATTGATTCAAACAATAAACATTGAGTGTATAAAATTCAATGATGTCTAATAATAATTATATTGTAAATAAAATTCAATTATCTTTTTAATAATATAAATGTAAATAATGAATAAAATAATTTAATGAATAACATAGTAATTTATTGTAATAAATATGATTGCTTAATATTGAATTATCATTAAAATAATCCTCTATAATTAACTTTATATATATCATTCATCACTTTCATGGATCAACCATATTATCACTTTATATGTCAATAAAATTGGTATCAGAGCCCGGTTTGAAAACGGAGCCCGCAAGTGATCCATGTTCGGTGTACCTTATGTCGAAAGTCTTCCTGATATAATGCGGTGGTCAGGCGGCGTGTCCCGTTGGTCCGTAACGGCGGTGCAAGATGATTAAGATGGATCTTGTGGATTATGACTCGAGGGGGAGACCATGAGATTGGTGGTCCTTTGGCTTGAGGGGAGGATTGTTGGGAAGACAATCCAAAGTCCCACATCGGTTAAAGAAGTCAAGAAAGACTTGTATATAAACATCCACACCCACCTTAATAGAATGAGGCCTTTTGGGAGGTGGCCCAAAACCAAAACCGTGAGGGCTTGGCCCAAAGCGGACAATATCATTCTATGTGGGGTGGTAGGAGCGGAGCTCGGGGGCACAACAGCCAATAATTATAAATAGTGAAAGTTTTTATTTTTTATGAATATTTGTTTCAAATATATAATTTTTAAAAGAAAATTTTTAGTTATATAAATTTTAAATATATTATGAGGATAATTATGTAATTCTCTTACTTTATTATATCTTAATTACTATTCAAACAAAATAATATAAGGTTATTAAGTCTTTATTTACACTATATTTATCTCGAACAACTCAAGATCATATAGATTATTTTACCTTACATTACCTTAAAAACTCTTCACCAACTTTATAAACCCTACTCCTAAAATCATAATGAACTTATGATGAGGTCATAATGAAGTCATTACTTGGTAAAACCATAAAATATGGTTAAATTGACCTCAAGTAAAGTGCTAAATCTCACCCTTCAGAGTTGAGTTTGGATAATCAGATCTATTATCTCTAAGTCGTATAATTATTTTTCTCATTTAATTAAATTTCATATTTCCTAGTAGATGTATGTACATTATACATTCACATATATAAACTTACAATAATGAGAACGAGATAGAAAGGAGATAGTGGACATGAAACATAATTACAATAATAATTACAATACATTTATCCATAAGGAAATAAATAAAGGTCATACATTCATAAAATAATAAATTGCTCATTTAATGAGTAAAAGAATCAAAATACATATAAAATAAAAATTAGTCACATGATAAACATAAATAAATCACAAACCATCTATCACATCATTCATCAAGCATAATATATCATATATCAAATGAATTATAAATATAGCATTTATCATCATGCTATAAACCGACATTGATAAGATCATACAATCAAAATATAAAGTTGTGTTAGCAACTTTTCTTCTAGAGAAGATTTGTACTAACAACTCTTTCATAGTAACAAAATTGCTAGCACAACCATTTTAACAAAAAATAATTGCTATCACAACTAAATAAGCATCAAACAGTTCATATAATATCATTCAATATCATTCAATTAAATCAAAATCTATTCATCAAACCAAATTGACATTTTATAACAAAAGGACAATAAAAATGACATCTAATCATGCATCACCTCATCATAACCAAACAAACAACAAATAATATTATGGTTTTATCAAAAGGTAAGTTACATTAGCAACTATTTTTTTTAATAAAGAGTTGCTCTAATAACTCTTTCATAATAAAATATTTGTTAGATTAACTTATTAGCAAAAATAAAAGCAAAGCAAAGCAAAGCAAAACAAACATGAAATTTACATATACAAAATCAACATCAACATGTCACTAACAATATAAAAAACAATAAAATGAGAAAGAGAAGAGTAAAGAAGGCATCTTTCCTTAAAAGAGGAAATGCAATCAAATAAACTTTATTATTAATTTATGCTTTCAACCTCTTTGTTTAAAAGTCAATGAAATGACTATCAAATTCATAAATCATGTCATTCAATCAAATGACTAATAAAAAAGATGGATAAAGCTCATTATGAACATCAACTAAAAATCAATCAAACATCATAGCAAATAACATATCATAACATTATGAAAGAAATAAAAATAATTGAATAAATATTTTGGACTTTTAAAAGGGTTGTGAGCACAACATTCTTATTATAAAATTATACTAGTAACTTTCTATCATTTTTACACAAGTCCTCGAGCTGATAATAGTTTATTGTCCTTTTTGCACAAATTTCCAGAAGAAAATAGGAAAGATGATGTGAGAATTACTTTGATTAAGCTTTTAATCTTAATGAATTCTTCTAATTCTTCCAAAATCTTTCAATTTCTTCAAAACGAAATATTTTTGTATTTTTGAAATGATTTAAGGAAATATTTGTTAAAAGATTTTAATGTTAAAAAAAATATTACCAATTAAGAAATTATTTTTAGAATTTTTCTTTTAAAAACAATTTTTTAAGAAATAAAAAATTTTTAATTTAAGCAAAATTTAGAACTTTTTATGAAACTTTTAACTAAATATTCAAAATAACCAATAATGTATAAAAAAGATATGTTTAATTTAATTTAAGTATTTCCTTTTTCTTTTCTTTAAAAAGTAAACATTTTTCTTATATAGGCAAACCAATGGGCTAGGGAGCTCTAGCTTACCAATGTGGAAAACATATATTTTTTTGTTTCTTAGCAAAAACTTGCACTAACAACTTTTTGACTAGAACTTTAAAAATTAGTATAAAATTTTTTAATTTGTTTGAAAGATTAACAATAACATTCATCATCTTATAAAAATATTGAATAAAAATTGAGTGCTAATACTTTGCTTAAAATGCACCCTTATTTGAAAAATTATTAATCAATAAGGATTGCCTTAATATCCTCTAGTTCAAGAATATGTTATTCTACAATAAGTTCTCCATGCTCCTATCATTTACTCCATTTTCGTCTCTAATTTTATCAATCTTGCCTTCATCAAATTTATTTCCATCCTATCTTCATGATACTTTCATCATTGGCTTCATCATCAACCTTTTCTATATTCATATGAACATTACCAACACACAATTACTATGTACATGAAAGTTAACAGTACATCAAAACGTCTTCGATGTCATCCAGGGGCGGATCCAGGGGGGTCAGTGGGGGCACTTGCCCCCACTCATTTAAAAATTTTCAATATAAATATATGTAATTTTTAATAAAATTTATATAAATATATATAATTTGCCCCACTGATTTTTACAAATATGAATTTGCCCCCTCTGAATTCAGGGTCTGGATCCGCGCCTGATGTCATCAACCATAGCTCCATCTCCATTAACTATAAGGTAAAGTATATTAAACTTTACTTCATTTTTCAAAATGATTACCAAATATCAATTTTTTTTATCACTAAACTGTAATATTATTTCATGAGAGACTATCTAAAAAGGGTTTCAATGAAAATTTATTTACATGTCAATCAAAATAAAATATTATTGAAATATTCCCTATGTTAATATCACATATACATCAAATTTATTATAAAAATAATTATTACTTATCATAAAAATATTCAATATTTTGCATTTTATAAATAATGTTTTTCATTTATATATTTTTTGGAATTTTTTCTTATAGAGTCAATTTTGAGCATGAGTTTAGATTTAAGGGTCAAATTTGATCTTTTAATATATTACATTGATGATATTGTTGTTTATATTAATACATGGATCTATTTAAATCCATTTTAAAAGTTAACGATTTTAATTCAATCAAAATTAAGTTTAAGATCAAATTTGTACTTTGATGCAAAATTTAACTTTTCTCTAAAAAGAAACTTTCATTTATTGGATTTTAAAATAGAATACTTTTCCTTCTTCAATGGAAGTATCATTTTCTTTTCTTTTATAGATAATAATTAATAACTAATTATCAATTTTATTTATTTATTTATTTATATGATTATATATATAAAATTACACAACCAAATATGATTACTAAAATTAATTTGGAAAACTACTATAAAAAATAAATATTTATCAATTTCTTTTTAACTCATACAAAATTAAAATGGAATTATCCTTTTAAAGCATGTCTAGCATAAATCCTTTTAAAAGATAAAATTAAAATACAGTTTTATTAGTATTGAGTGACATTTTTAAAAAAAATTTATGATGTATCGAGTGCAAACATTTGATGATCTATATAATATATAAATATTTATTGTTATTCATCATTGGTTATTGCATGATATAATTATATCAATTATGTTCGAGATATATGTACTTACTTTTGAAAATTTCCTTGGTGTCTTTCTAAAATAATTAGATTTATCTAATTTTGAAATATATATGATATATTTATTTAATATTTGATATATTATGAAAATAAAAAATCGAGTTAACATTATTATTTTAAATAAAATTAGAAATTAGTTTTTACGAATTAAATTTTTTTATTTACTTTATGTTATGTAAAATTGGCTAGAAATTGATTTTTATAAAATTAAACTAAAATTAATTTTTAAATTAAAATTAACATTATTTAATTTTTGATATTTATTTAAATAGGTAAAAATTAGTATTTATATTTGAATTTAAGTAGAATTTTTAGATAATAATTGATTTTTATATGACATTGTATTAAAAATAATTTTAATAAATTTATAGGAAAGAATAGCATCTATTGTAGTAATTATGTTGTGTTATTTTGTATTATATTCATCTTTATATATATACAAGTAAGTGAATTTAAATAGATTATCATGCAGATAAATCGATAAGGATATATAAGAAAAAATAATAAAAAATAATATTTGTTTATTTTAAATATTATAAAATTATCAATTAATAGTAAAAAATAGACAGAAATAGTGAAATTATTTTAGAAAAATAGGTACAGTGACAGATGAGCTTAATAAGTCAAGAACCTCTCGTGAGTAACTGGATGGGCCCCCATATATCTAGAATTATGTTTAGGAAATTTTTTAAAATTTTCGCCTGCTAAATAAATTTTTTAACTTTTTCAAAAATAATACATTTTTGAAAAATAATAGGTAAATAGGAAAATATCAACTCAAAATCTCATGAGATTTTGTGAAGCAAATAAAATCTTATTTAAATATAACTACCCAAAACAAAATAAAACACATTTAAAATATTGATTATAAAAAAAATGTAAAATGTAGAACACTTTATTAAAATCAAATACAGAAAATGCAGTAACCACGAAAAAACTTCCACAAAGATTTATCAAAATCAAAGAACTCACCTAAAAGCACAAAGAAATCAACAAAAAAAGCAGTATAATGCAAGATCTAACATCAATACTCATTCACTATAATGGTGAATGGACAATTCCAACAAAGTAAATTCAAGATATATTCATTCCAACACAATGTCCATTCAGTATTCTCTAACAAACAATTCAAGAATAAATCAAATTGAAGAATGACAACTCAAGCTTCTGTATCAATTGAAAGAAGACTATCCACCACTCAAAATAAAGAATGATGCTACATTAAGGTTCTACTTAGAATCAAGAAGAAAAGAGCAAGATATTACAAACTATCCATTATGTATCAATTGTAAAAGTATGCAGAATCTCTCAACTAGTAGCTCAAATGCACAAACAGGTGAAAGTTTTGTTCACAGTTAGTCGTATACCATTAGTATGCCACATGTACACCTTTAGGAAACCTTATCTGCAATAATAGAATACTCCTCAGTTATTGGCAAAGAAACAACAACTGTTCTAATTCAACAAGATCAATATAAAGGAGAAAATAATACAGAAATCATAGCAGATCTAAAGCAAATTATGATATTAAAGGGATAAAATTACCAAGACAAAAATACATTATAAAAGGATTTGAGTTTCTATACAATGGAAAATCATTTTCAATACAAGGTTGAGAGATCATGCAAAAGAGAACTTTACAGCAAGTTGCATAAATAATACCTACAATTGGAAACTCAAATCATCTAGAAAGTGGAATACAAATATATCCAAGGTGAGAAAATTTAACAATTGCCATACTTGTATTGTAGATATACGTTTTGGAGATCAAAGGAATGCTACATCAAAGATGGTTTATGATCTAATCAAGAATAAATACCTGAATGTGAAAACTGTACACACACCAATGGACATTATCAAAGATCTAAGAGATGACTATGGGTTACAATTACTTATGGCAATGCTTGGAGATCAAAAGAAAAGGCACTGCATAAGATAACTGGTATATCAAAGGACTCTTATAAATTGCTTCCAAGTTACGTATACATGCTCAAACCAACAAATCCAAGTTCAATTGCTAAAATTCAAAAAAAGAAGACATCATTTCTATATATCTACATAGCCTTGAATGCATCAATACAAGGATGAAAATATTGCAACCTAATGGTAGTAGTGGATGCAACTTTCTTAAAATCAATATGTGAAGGTACATTAATAACTGCATTAACACAAGATGATGTAGGTAATTTTTTTATACTTACACACTTTATTGTAAACTCAGAAAATAATGCATCTTAGGAGTGATTTTTCATAAAATTCAAAGAAACCTATGGAATTAGAACATGAATGTGCATAATATTAGATAGACATGAAAGTATAGATAGAGTTGTAATAAAAGTATATTTAGAGATAGATCACTACTTTTATACATTTAACTTGTCATAAAACCTAAAGAAACACTACCTCAAACATAATAGGAAGGTGATGGAGTTGTTCCTAAGAGCATCAAAGTGTTATATAAAAAAAGATTTTGATAAATACATGGTAGAGATTAAGAAGATAAAAGTACAAACACAAAAATATTTGGAGAATATTGGATATGATAAGTGGTCAAGAGTTTATGCAAAAACAAATAGATTTATAACAATGGCTTCCAACATAGCAGAATTGATAAATGCATCAAAAAAAAGTATCCAGAAGTCTACCAATAACATCTCTTCTACAATACTTATTTTTAATGATACAACATTGGATATACAAGAATAGAAACAAGATGCTCTCAATATTCACAACACTAAGTAGTAAAAATGAGGAAACACTTTAATAGAACAATATTCTATCAACCAAAATGCAGGTATGCTTTGAGTATATAAAGAAAATTGTTAGTTTACAATGGGTATAGAGAGTATATTACACATATATATCAAGTATATATCAAGTATACTTAAAGAATATTTTAATTAACTAACAGTTAATTGATTTTCTTATGTCACTGTCATAAGTATAACCATGAAATGTAGAGATGTTCACAGTTTATTTCATGCATATACATATATGGTTAACATGACAAGAAGGATATGCACTTGTAATAAATTCCAAATGGATGAAATTCTATGTTCACATGTAATGGCTATCAACAAAAATAGGAACATGAACCCCTATGAATATTGTTCAACATATTACATGAAAGATATATATCTATTAACATATAATGGAGTTATGAATCCTATACCAACTGCTGAAACATAGGAAGTCCTATAACAAATACAAGAAGAGATAATGTTGTCTTCACATGGAAAAATAAAAAGCTAGAAGATCAAAGAAGTAGAGATTCAAAGTACTATGAGAAAGCAAAAGGAAATGAAAGTGTAGGTAATATGGACAAAGAGGACATAATAAGAAGCCATGTAATAATGTGATAACTACAAGTTGAAATCCTAGTATAATAATAAATTGTAAACCTCAATTTCATAAATGCTAGTGACAATTTAAAACAAATATTACAAAGTAACAAAATAACTTAATTTTTCAAAATAATAACTAGTTTATTACAGGTATACATACAATATATAATGGGTATACTTAAAGAATAAAGAATACTAACCTCAAGTTTGGTTACTTTTTTTAATATTTTGATAACTTCTTCCTCCTTGAAACTTCATAATCACTTTTAATGTTTTCTTCTTGTTTCTTTAATCCATCGTGGTAAAGCAAAACAGATAATCTATTACGATAAGCCTCCACATCAAAGCCATAGACCAAAATCTCCTTATTCTCAGTTAAGTACTCAGAAAAAAAAACACACAATAATCACTGAAAATAGAAAATTTGAAATTATAAGACTAAACAAGCAACAAATAAATAACAACAATTTAAACCACTTACTTCTTAAATTAACATAAAAGAGGTTCCACAAATAAAAAAAATTGAGTATTTCTTAAAACTTGATAAATAAAAGATTAGGCTTGATTGTATGAAAAAAGAAACTTAAAATTTGTATATTTTTGTACATATCACTTATGTTTATTTTTCATCCTTTTCATTTTTGGATAATTATAAGAATTATTTTATTTTTTTATTTTATAATAATATTAAATGATTTTAATATCATATGCTTTTGAAGACTTTAAAATATTTTTCTTGAAAAAATTAATTAAATTAATTTTTAATGCTTCTGAATAATATTAACATATTTAAAAATAACCCAATTTTTTTAAAAAATAATATATCACCTACAAAAAATATTGTATATATCACTTATGTTTATTTTTCATCCTTTTCATTTTTGGATAATTATAGGAATTATTTTATATTTTTATTTTATAATAATATTAGATGATTTTAATATCATATAATTTTAAAAATTTTAATATATTTTTCTTGAAAAAATTAATTATATTAATTTTTAATGCTGTCAATAATATTAACATATTTAAAAATAACCCAATTTTTTTTTAAAATAATATATCACCCATGAAAAATATTGTATATTCACGGGGTGGGGCATGGGAGCTGAAGCCTCGGCTTTAGGCCAGTTTTGGAGGGAGGGGGTCTGTGGTTTGCTGGACAGGGGTTGTGAAAGAGGGCTGGGCCCAATAAAGTCCAACTTGAAATCTTCATTTATTAACTTAATGTTGTCCTAAAATTTCCTTTGCCGCCGATCATTTCCTTCATTGCGGCTACCGTCCGTTCCAGTGCCGTTTACGCCGTCTCTCTAATCAGTTTTTGATCAACAAATAGGTTAGGTTTTTTCCAAAATTTACTACATTATTCAATTTAATGTTAGTTTAATTAAATTAGGGTTTAGGATAATGTCACACCCAGCCCATACCCAGGAGGACATGCTCCCGTAGCATAGACACTGATCCTCTACGAGAACCAATACCTATACTACAAGGGATACAGTAATTACACGTCGTATGGGGACCTAGCTAAGCTTAATGGTGGTTGTGCGGC